>JAGKTI010001515.1:0-46346 GCA_018397915.1 Birgus latro | reverse complement strand
ACATTATGTTAAAGAATCAATAGACTACGTAGAGTTTCTTCTTCAAACTCGTTTGTGCTGATAGGATATGGGATTTTCATGTGCAGTACAGAATAAGCTAATAATACTCGTCTCCCGTCGTCCTGCGAAGCTCCAACCCTATGACACCTGGAACCCACGAAATTTTTACACTCAAACACCCTAATGCTGGGTACTGAACTGGGGTCACAAAAAGTATATGTTTATAGAACAAAATATACTCAGAATTACATGATAGATCATTGGTGTAAGTTTTTGTCATACGTCGCTTTACACCCTGTATACAGTACATCCTTCAACTTTGCGAATCACCAATTTTGCGAGGTAGTTCCAAGTCATTTATTTTTTTACATTTATGAACTTTGCGAGCGATCACACAATTTGTGAGGTCGAGTGGTGGGAAAGTCGTCTTCCCGCACTACTTTGCCACGCGGAATAGTGACGTTGTGGTTCGCTGGGCGTACTGTGCCTCCTAGTTCGGTGTTCTGCCGCCCCGCCACGTTTGTTTACACCACAGTAGTCGCACCCAAGCCTTGCCCTGCCACCAGTCCCGTACACCAAGCCAGTCTTCACATCAGTGTAAATATGCATTTTTTTTCTTTTTTATGTTTCTTACCTATGATGTTTTTATAATAATATTACTGTACAATACATCAGTCCATGTCTGTTTCATTTATCATCAAAAAATTAAGAGGTAGAGTCGAGAGAAAGAGTGGGAAAAAGTGCTTACCTTGGGGGTGATGTCGACCAATTTACCTTTATTGCATATATTAAATTGTTTAAACTTTGCGAATTTCGATTTTGCGAGGTTTTTTGTCAACCATATTCTAGCAAAATTGGAGGAAGCACTGTATATATTTTATATATACGGTATATATATATACTGTATATATAAACTGGATATAGAGAACTGTATACAGTAATATCAAGAAACAGTAATAAATAAGTTCCTGCTAAAGATTCTATCTGTATACCAAACATTACACTCGAAATATATATTTGATATTTCTTATGACATAAAGGCTCATATTACAAAACAAAACTACAACTCTTTCATTATAAAAGAAACTGTATTTGATATTTTCTTTTACAATCACCTGTTCCATACGCATTAAGATAAAGGTTTTATATCATGACAAACATAACTAATGTAAAATGGAATGTGCTAATTTGTGCTTGACAGTTTTCCCATATGTGAGGTCATCATGGAATGTAATGCATTATTATTACAGATTCTCAGCTGAAAAATCATAACCCTAAGTGAATGTGGTCTACATAAGTGAATGTGGTCTACATATGTTAGCACCATGTATGCAATATGGTTTCTAGGAAAAAAAAAAGAAAAGAAAAAACATATATTGCTGCCTGCACAGACAATATAATTCACTAGTTAATTATGATTACTGTCAGCCTTTACGAGGCAACATACCTTCTATGTATCTTTACTTCACAATGCCATGAATTGTTGAAATGAAAGATTTTTACCCATATAATGAAAGTGTTGCTCTACATGTTTAAACAACTTTTCCACTAGTGGGTATAATTCTTTTACATCTGTTTAATCAATGTACAAATTATTATAAACACTTCCATTATGATATTCTCTGTAATGCAGGCTTTAAAAATATTTTCAAAACTTCTTACTTTTCCTGTCCATATTATCCCAAGGAATTGCTGGTAGACTTGTTCTGATGAATGAATTACACTTAAGGAGTATGCATAAAAACTGTTTGTGGCCTTGTTATATGTGCTAAAATACAGTCTACTAAAACATAAGTGAAAACTGGAGCTCAGTTATTAGCATAAATATAAGATGTTTATCATGATCATCATCCAATCCTATATTACCCCACAGAGGAGCATAGGAGCCCGGGGCTAGGCAAGCTGGTCCTGACATTTAAGATGAGAGTGACCAGCCTCACTCATTCCTGAGTGGCATTACGCCAGCAATAAACCCCAACCATCCCTTGGATTTAAACCTTCACCGGCTCAATCCGGCCGGAGTGCCGTAATTACCCAGTAAACCACCAGGTGCCAAAATTTGGTTATATGGTTACCACCCAGCACAGTAAATGGTTTCCTGGTGTACAGGAAACTATTTGGCTTGTCACTCACTGTAGAGTCACCCACAGGCAGAAGGACGAGGAAAGAATGAAGGAAAGAAAGACAGAAGACGGAGTGTAAAGTCACCCGTAGGCAGAAGGACAAGGAAAGAATGAAGGAAAGAAAGACAGAAGAGGATTGAAGGAAAGAAGGATGGAGGAGAGGAAAGGGCAGACAGCCAACAGCAGCACTACATCGAGTGAATGGATGATGATCGCCCCCACCTACCACTTATAATATATCTAATCTCTGCTATCCATGTACTAATTTGATTTCCTTGAACCTGTATATTACAAAGTGCCAGCATATAATATTGTAATGTCATATACTGGTTCAGAAATAGAAACCAACTGTCTGTAGTTTAGAGTCCCTAAACAGATTTACTAAATTTGATCTGTGAGAGGCAGGGAACATCCGACAAAATATTGAGTTTGGTTTCTTTTTCAGACTCCACATAATTGGAAATGTAAATCATTAAAAAACACTGGGATCACTAAAAATAACCAATACCATATGAAGTAAGCAATACAAATCAGGTACTGTACACAACAGCTGTCTAGATATCACTTTAAAGCAATTACAGTGGATTCTCAACCTTCATGGTATATATTACTTGCATTTACCATTATCAAGGTAATATGAAAGACTCCTGGCTTGCATCAACTAGGTTAAATTTTTAATGCATGTGCAGAAAGATAGATGACAATAAATAAATAAACAAGTGTTACAGACACATGGACACATGCACTCACACATGGACGGACAGACAGACCAATCACTTAACACCTCCTCCACCATAGGTGGGTAGAGGCATAATAAATAAATCAATAAATAAAACAAGTAATAACCACCAGATATAAGTATACTAGTACATATACACAACTGGACATCACGTAAGCACTGAGAAAATTGGGTGTGCATCTCAACCATGGCATGTTTGTGTCCATGGTTATGGCTCACCCATTCACTCTGTTATTGAGAACATTCCGTGTGTGTTCAGCAAAGTCCTGCCTTCTAAAGACCAGAAGGACTTTTTCAGTCACTGTAATTACAAAGTGGATCACTAAGGAAGGCTGGCTAAAGAGGAGTATGGTATTAGGAATAAATCTGGAAACTGTTTGGTTAAGGAGTGAGAGCTGTTACTTGACAAACTGTAAATGTCAACTGACTGACTGGAAAAGGAGATGTAACCATCTGCTGGATGCTTAAAAATTTAAGGGTGGGTGGCCAGACTGAAGTTTGCATTAATGTGTCCCTATCATGATAGTCTATGCCTAACATGCCCATGGCTACAGGTGAAGCCAGGATCTGGTGTTAAAGGTCTTCAAAGCTTTCCTGTGGTGGCAGGCAGACTGACCAACCTGGGAATAACTGAAAGGGAAAAATCTGAGATACCAATATTTATGCACTCCACTGACTTTAGAAGCCTTAGATGTCAGTTTTGGAACCAAGGTACCAGTATGAACTGGGGAACTCCGAGGAATAACTCTAAATGCACCAGTACCAAAATCAATAACACAAATGACAGAATACAGAGTTCTGAACATATGACAGCTTCAGAGTTCCTCCACAAAGCACTTCATATTGCTTTTATGATGCTGCTCTGTGGAGGAATTCTGAATGCACCATGGGTAAATTAAATTAATTGAATAACTTCTATTTCCTCAGTTTTAATAGCTGAGCACATCTGGAGTTAGTTCACAAAGCTCCTAAGTTCTTGTAAGAGTACCTCTGTGATTCTTGTCTACATTCTGAATTCAAAGTCTTTCTAGGATGGCAAAAGGAGGGAAGAGACAGAGACGATACAATACAGTAACACATTTACAAATCAAGCATGAAGTATATGTTCCACTAGGAAATATGCAATATCTGTAATAAAATTTGAGTCAGCAGTGCTAAATGTGAGGGCTGGGGGCTGCCACAAATACACAGGATCAGAAGAGAATGGGTGGGGAGGGAAGTTACCAGAAAGTTGCCGATCTGAGACCACAATTACTGCAGAGATTGTCAACTACCCCTTTCCACAGAGTATTAAGTTCTTCCAAGGCCACATTAAGAAGTAAAGACCTGAGGAAGTCCAACAACCACATCTGGGATCCAAGTAAACACAAGATAAGCAGCAGCATCTGTAGGAGAGGAAGTTGAATGGACATTAATTTAGTTGCTCCCTAAGGCCGCGTTTACACCAAGCGAATCGAATCGATTCAATTCATGAAGAATCATTTGACTCGAGTCATTTTGAATCGGCATAGTTCCAACCGACTGAATCTGATTAACACATCATTCAGTACCAAGGCAGCCTTCGAGGAGTATGGACGTCTTTACTGTTGCAGAAATAGCATTGTTGCTGTGGCTGAGAAAGCATAGACGGAGGCGGAGGCAACGAATATAGTTCAGTACAGTACATGTAATTTCTACTGTAATAGAAGCCTAATAGGTAAATAAAAACTGTTAAACTTACCTTTGCATTTCATTTCTGTAGCAATATCATTCCATAACGCAGCAATTACATCACGATTACGATGCACAGGATCACTAGGATCATAAATAGCACGTTGTTCTTGCACTAAACTGATGAGGAGTTCCACTTGCACGATGCTTCCTGCTCGGCTGACTCGCCTTGACTGATGAAAAAATGGGTCCAAACCAATCACTGATTCTGAGTCGCCATGAATCGGCATGATTTGAATTGAATCGATTCGCCTGGTGTAAATGGTTACATAAGAATTAACGTGGCGCATCATAGCGATTCATGAATCGCAATGAATTGAATTGAATTGAATCGATTCGATTCGCTTGGTGTAAACGCGGCCTAACAAGGAAGTTGAGAAATGTCTCTATCCTCCCCAAAAGAGACTTACTTCAATACAAAGCAAGTAATTACTGATAGGAGAAACTAAAAACTAAAATCACTGTAAAGCTTTACATCCTGGTTTCTACTCAACCTGTAAAACTTCAGTATTCATTCAAATGATGTCCTCAAAAGAATTCAGCAGAAAGGCTCCCAAACTCTGAAAGTGATGCTACTGGATAACTGTCAGAATATATATGATAAAAGTCAGGTAGGGTCTGAAAGGTGAAAATGATACATCATCAGAAAGAAAATGGAGTCAGAGGGGTAACTCCACTTGCAAAAAGCAAGCTTCAACAAAAGCTACATTATTGTAACAGAACCAAGAATAAAAATTATGTGGCACTGCCCTTCAGATCATGGTAAGAATGAAAACCTGAAATTGTAAAACCCCTGAAACCTGTGTTTTGGACAGAAGTAAATAGGAATGAGAGGCAGAATAGGTGAGCTCCCCCCCCCCAGCACATGGTAAAACAAAACTCATTACAGAATAAACTGAAACCCTACCCCATTACAAGGTGGTGTGAACACCTATCTGTTGAGAATATAAAATACGGAACTATAATGTATTCCTATCTGTAACATGAGGAGTTGCAACAATCACCAAGACAGGTGCACAGGGACTGGTAAAGCCTAGTTTGGCTGAATACCACCTACCACCTGGATGGCTGGAAGTGGCTGCACCATGGCTGTTTACTGAATGCAGAAAATAAGAAATACATAAAAGAAAGTTGTAGCATTTGTTTCTAAGCAATGAAATATTTTATGGGGGTAGAGAATGAGGAAAGATGCACCACCCAGTGCAATGAGCTACTGTATATTGAAGCCCGACTAGGTGTGTTAGAGAGGGATTCTCAAGGGTCAGTGGACAGGTTAGCAGGGGAGGAGGATCCACATGGCTCAAAGGATTGCCTCCCAACTCAAGAGTGCAAAAGACCAAATAATAAGTCCCCATAGATGGTAGAATGTGAATTTAAATCAAGATCACACAATCTTCCACACTTTCCATTTCTCAAGGAACAAAGTATCAAATTAATGCAAAACTACAATAAGGTGACGAAGCAGCATGGGATTTGTGTGGTGTGCCTTACAACTGACATGTATGGTGGACTATGAGCTTATAAGTTGGGATGTCCCCTCCCCCAATACCTAGTCAGAACTCCAAGAACGAAGGACACCTCTGGAGTGTAATAATCTAACCAGGAGTTCCATCCTTGGGCAGAGGAATGTTCCATGGGTAGGACACCTCTGAACTTTGCTTCAACTAAGAATAGAGAAAGCAAGGAACTGCTGAGCACAGGATGCTCTGCAATGAAGAGCTGACAGAAAACAGACAGGTCAAAAATATGCATAACATAATGCCTCACATGCAGCAGGGCAGAGAGGAAGGGTGTCCATCACCTGAGAGAATTGTGTGGAGCAACAGGGCCAGAGACAAAATACTATAGCATGTCCATGCTAAAGTGGTGGGACATGTTTAAGTGACAAGTTGGTAAAGAGCTATGGAAAACTGTGAGAAGCAAGACATGCACTCATTTGGGCATATTGTATCAAATGCCTTGAATCAGACAAGGTGAGATGGGTGACCACATGGGTACAGTAACTCAATTACCCTGGAGCAGGTAAGAAAGGTGAGACAGCTGTCCAACCATCCAACTGAGCTGCATATTATAATGAAGGTAATGACTGATTGCTATAGCGTCTCACTGAGAGCAGTGAAGTGTGGCCAAGCAATGGGCCAGTAAGAACTGACTGGCAGTTAGACCTGGATAATCAAAGGATGTCATGCCACAGATAAGGAGGAACAACACACCCACAAAGGGAAACAGACACTCTGAGGACTGAGATACCTGAATGCAAGAGGTGAACAGGGGTACATCACATGGGCAAAGTGCCAACAACTGGGGGTACAGGAACATGCATAATAAATGCTCTCTCCCACGAATGCTGAGCTGCCAGAACAGGAGGGCCATCTTCAGAACAGGCAAAATGTCCCTGCTGACAATGATGCCCCAAAGCACACATATGCAGGAGGGGCACAGCAAAGCAGTATAAATACTAACAACAACACATCAGAGCAAAAGACAAAAGGAAACAACACCACCAGGAAAGGCTAAGAAAGGCACTTGGAACCAGGAGTGATGGGAAAAGGAAAGAAAAATTGGGAAAAGCGGAGATAAGAATGAGCAACTCGAAAGCTAATTTGTGGGGAGAGGGAGTGCCTACTAAAATAAAAAGAAAAACAGGAAGGAAGCAGAATTTACTGTAGATCCACACAGTCTATAGTACTCCAGAGTGAGGAGGAAACCCCCCAAAAGGCCACAAATGAGCCACAAGGCTAATAAGAGTAAAAACTAAGAGCCACTTCCTGAGGGTGGTCAATTTACTCAGGAATTCAGAAAGAGATGCAAAGCAAATGGCTGACGAATGCTAAATGCTGAAACCTTAATCAATGCTAGGCCTAGTCTATCACAGCCAGCGATGAGAAGATTCATCGGATGTAGGTACCCTTGCAAATGTATCATTCACTGATGTTATTTTTGTCTTCTAAGTTAAATACTTCACCCAAAGCCAAGTGAATTACTGAACTCAGCATGGGTAAGTTTCATTTCCTTCAGCATCCAATCCTGTGCTACCCCATGAGGAGAATAGGAGCCCGGGGTTAGGCAAGTTGGTCCTAACATTTAAGGTAAGAGTGAACAGCCTCACTCATCCCTGAGTGACATTCCATGAGCAATAAACACCAACCACCCCTTGGATATAAACCTGTCCAGGCTCAATCAAATTGGAGTGCCTTAATTACCCACTAACCCACCTGGTGCCATAATGTGATTAGATGGTTACCGCCCAGCATACTAAATTGTTTCCTGGTGTACAGGAAACCATTTGGTTTGTCACTCAGTGTAGAGTCACCCATAGACAGAAGGAAGAGGAAAGAATGAAGGACAGAAGAGGAAGGAGGGGAAGAAGGAAGGAAGAAAGTAAAGGGCAGTCACCTGAAAGCAGTACTACATCAAGTATGTGGATGGTGGTTGGAGAGTGGGGCCTACCATGGGTAAGCAGGTACATGAATCTCCAGTTTACATAAAAGGGTCATGTCAAAAAAGTCTTTTCACACTGATTTTTTTAAACAATGACTTTTACCATGGATTCCATAGGGCCATACGGGTTACTGCTTTATGACTTTACTCAGCCCCTTCACATCATAACACAGTCAGTAAGCACAATACCTGCAACAGAAGTTACATAATGCTGAGTAACAAAACATTCAAAACATTAAATTTAAACTCTTTCCTCTGCCATGGTACTATCTTGGATAGAGCTGACAGCACAGCACTCCCCAAACAGACAGCTTAATTCTGTGCTTTTACCCAACCAGTTATAGTATCCAGCCATACAATAATAAATACCTAAAGAAGCACAAAACCAATAACACCAATCACATACCATACAACAAAACATCACAGCTGCAGTTACAGGCCAAAACACAACCACCAACCACATAAATGATGCCAAAGTGTTACCAAAACCATTTAGCTGCAATTGCTTCCATTTAGTGCAATATTTAATGCCTAGTGGCATGAAATCTAGTGGTATTACGAAGATTTGACAAATGGCATGATATCTAGTGGTATTAAAGATTTTTAGTCTGGAAAAAGTCTAGATTTTGTACTTTTTTCTAACACCTTTCAGATTTTTGTGCAGTTACATTCTAGTAGTTATATAAGCATGTTTCATGGCATTTGTGGCTTGAAACTGACAACCCTACTCTGCCAAAGGATTCAGTTACATTTGGAATTTCACATTGGGAATTCAGAAAAATGGAAATACTCTTGTCACTTAATGAAAATTGGTACAAAAATGGCAATTTGGATGAATGAAAATCTGAATACTGGTCATTTAGATACTTGCCAGTTTCCTGTTATTAATGTTGACCAACCCAACTCAGTCTGGCTGAGCAGACTGCCCCTGCAGGCCCAACCACTTGTGGTTGACAATGCCTTTCACAGCGAGGCACGGGGAAGGGTAGGGGTGGGGGTTCTGCAGTTGGGCACTACATTCTGCAGGCAGGTGGTCATAGGTAGATTTCAATTATCCACTATTCATGCTTTACCACTCATTTGGATGAGGTATAAAACAATACAGCCCTAAATGCTGAGAATCCACTGTACAATCAATTTAAAATAACAGTTCAATCAATATGTTTCTTTTGACTACTAATGTTATAAAGATGTAAATAAACATGATACACAGGTAACAAAATAATAGATATAAAAAGGAGAGATCTCGTTACAACCATGCATTGCTAAAAAGGTATAAACTCTGCAATTAACTCTGAGAATCTGACGACGCACTTTGGTGTAATTTCAAATCCAACCTCAGAGATTTCAATGACGAATTTATTCATCATTTTAAGATACTTTGTAAAATATTCACCATAAATCGGGATTACGCGCCATAATAGAGACTTGGGCATGATGTCGCAGAATGCTCACTCTGTGCGTTTTGCATGTTTTAAACCAGATTTATATATCTTTATTACCTGTAGTTTTCTACAAGACTATCATGAAGAGTGTATTTACACAGAGCGATCAAAGAAAAGTATCATGGCACGAAGATGTGGGACAGCATGAGAGCGGCTGACTCTAGCACAGACATAATCTGCCCGGCCCAGAAACCTGATAGGGTTAACAAATTATTAAGTAAAATCAAGGTGAGATTAACAAATTATTAAGTAAAATCAAGGTGAGATTCTACATTGCCTCTAATAGATCAAAGTACAAATAATATATATTATATATATTGTATAGTATATAAAAGAAAATAGAGATCTTATAACAGTAACAACAAAAGCTGCCAATCCGTATTACCCCCAAAGGAGGGAACATAGGGATCTTACAAATCCATGAATTTCTATATAAAAAAAAGTAAATAGTTCTACAACTAAGACGTTAAGTACAATAAAACTGAGATTTTATACCTGTGCTGCCAAGAACTGGCTTAGGTACAACAGAGTTTCACTACTTTGGTGGATTATGTTCAGATCCATATACTGGTAGCTGCAGACAATGAGTGAGAATCCACTGTACTATAGAGTCAATATCACTAGTTCAGTCAGGCTGTTCCCTGTGACTAATAATGCAACTACAGTACTAGGTAAATATAAATATGATCAGCTGCAGAAATATGTATATATCATTCATTCATTATCCAATCCTACGTCACCCCACAGAGAAGCGTAGGAGCCCGGGGCAAGGCAAGTTGGTCCTGACATATATATATATATGTGAGAGAGAGAGAAAAAAAATTATAACCATTAAAAAAAAAAAAAAAAATCAGTACAAGAATGTCTCTTTTTACCTTCCTCTTGGTATATTCATATAATTTTATGCAACATACCAGAGACTTTTGAAACTGAAGGGGTTTTATTTATTTTTTATATAACCTTCATCAATCCCTTTAATACAAGAGATACTTCAGCATCATCATCATATACATTTGCAAAATTTGTATGAAAGTAGCTACAAGCTAGAATAAGACATCATCATACTGAAAGGATTAACATGACATGTAGTAAAAACTGAGTCTATACTACCATGGAATGTATTGGGAATGTATTCTTACATCACTGAGCATCTTCATTATACCTGGCAGATTTATGCTTTTTTGTAGTTAACTAATGAATTTCTTGTTCAAGCTACACACAAAATATGGAAAATTGCATCAAAGAAAAAATAGAGAACAGGCATCAATATTAATTCTTCTGTCTGTAAAAAAATAGTAAAATGGACAATCTGAATTATGTTAGTGAGTGAGTGACACATTCTGATGTATGAATATGACCTCGTTGGCCAGCACCTGTATCGTAAGCAGCCTCATACAGTACCTTCAACTGCATAGAAAAGCAGGTGGGAGACTTTATCGAGGCATTAACACTAGATGTTCTTTAAGTGTTAACACTGTTGCTGAGGAATATGTGAGGATTTAAATACATGGGAAATGCATTAAATAAAAAAGTATTAGGTGCTGATATCACTGACAAGGAGTTGGTGATATGTTATAGTATAGTGATCCCTTGGTTATTGCACATAATTGGAACAAAGTATGGTGCATGAGAACTAAATTGCACTATTAAAAAAGCACAGAACCTATGGGATTTATCCTCACTGGTACCAGCACCCCAAGTGCAAGACTGAATTTTCTTTTTTACAAAAATTTTGAGCTACTAAATACATACATACTGTTATGATAAGTATCAGAAATACAAATAGGCATGGACAGATTAACCCTTAGACGTGCCGATGACGGGCTGGCCCGTCATGGATTTGTCAACCTCTGATGTTAGTATGATGAGTCTGCCCGTTATCCGATGTAACCTCTAAGGAAATATTTTGGGAATCGTCATTTTTGTTGGATGACAGGCAAAAGTGGGCGGAGCTATGCTTGCCAAACTAGTGCATGCATGCTCACTTGTTTTCCTCCACTCAGTGTTGTGTGAGGTTGCTCACAGATTGGATATACCCCTCTTTATCTCCCGCAGAAAGTGCCTATTTCTCTGGATCTATTGCATTTTTTTCCCAGAAAATTTGTGTGAATGTAGTTGAAAGTGAGTGTGTGAAGGCTTGCAAACTGCCTAAGGCAAAGAGGTCGTTGTTTAAAGGCAAAGGTCCCACTAATATTCGTGGTGAGGAAGAGCCTGGCACCTCTGATTAAAGTGCATATGTACAAAGCCTTTCACACTGGGAGAAGAAAACTCTTGCACCTAGAAAAAAATATGGATTACCTAGCACTGTGAGTGATGTGAGTGATATAAGTGAAGTTGATGATGATTATCATCCCACTGATGTTGAAAGTGACGACTCATCAGTGGAATATACGAGTCGTGGTAAGCGTAGGAGAGCACGTGCTCAAGGTTCCCACGTGCGGAACCAAAGGGTTCAGTCACATGATGTGGGTAAAAGAAGTGGAGGTATACCTTGTGAGGAAGGCAAAAAATATTATTATTTCTTGAATATACAGTAGGCGCGGAAAGTGTTGACACCATCTTAAAAAAAGAAAACATTCTTGTGGTTAGCAAGGAGAAACAAATAAATTAACACTCACCATTGAATTTAGTATTTACTGGCATTCCCCTTCACCTTTATCTTCTTAAGGCGTCTGGGGAGACTGATGGCGTAGTTTTGCAGAACAGACGGACTAAAACTGCTCCATAGCTGCTTGACTGCAGCCTCAAGTTTAGGCAAAGATGATGTGCCGCTTCATGTGCGCCCATAAATTCTCAATGGCATTGATATCTCGGCTGTTTCCAGGCCAATCTCGAATAAAGGGAACCTCACAGTCTGTTAGCCGCTGTTTCACTGACTTTGCAACATGTGCAGGGGCAGAATCTTGCATAAATACTCTTGCCTTGGTTTTATCAAAAGAGTCACTTAAAACATCACATAATAGCTCCAAATAATTGTTCTGGTTCACTTTTTCATTTGCAGGTAGAATTACCAACTCACCAACACCATAATATGTAAAGCAGCCCCAAGCCATGAGTGAGGCTGGGTATTTAACAAACTTGGAAGTGTACTTAGGATCCAGGGGGTCACTGCCTGGTTTGCGGTACACTCGTGATGAAGGGGTACCAGTGACAGTAAATGTTGACTCATCACTCCAAAGCACAGTTTTCCATTGCTCCTCACTCCAGGCAAGATATTTCTTACAAAAATTTACTCTCTTTTTCTTCGGAAGTGCAGTTAGCAGTGATTTTTTACGAGCACAAAAACTCCTGTAGCCCAGATCGTCATGCAACAGTTGCTGCACACTTCTGACAGACACATCTGCCAGCAACTGTGGGTTCTTTTCTTTTAAATCCCGTGCTGTTAGCCTTGGATCCTTGCTAACTTCCCTTGAGATCAGCTGACGGGTCCTGAAGGTTGTCTTACGAGGTCTCTCAGGCTTGGGAAGTGGAGTGGGAGGAATGGCCTCCCCACTGTCCTTGAACCGCTTCACCAGTTTCTGCACTGTCCTCAGTCTAACACCATCTGATTTGCAATAAATGGGAGTTTGTGGCCAGCTTTGTATAAAGTAATCACTTCCACACGTTTGTCCTTGCTTGTGGTTACTTTAGGCATGATGAGAATGTGGTAGGTAACCAAATAACTGTGTTATTTGAGTCAAAACATGCCATCGTGGTGCATCACACACAGAGACAATCCTCCTCCTGTGGCTGCCCAAACATTACTGAGCCTGCTCCTGTGGTGCCAAACCTATCAAGCAGGGTTGCCAGCTCCCTTTGAAAAAGCGTCAGCTCATTTTGCATCACAGGGGAGGGTAGTATTGACCCTACTTCACTTAATGCGAAAAAGAATGACGTTGGCAAAAAAGCGTCAATAATTTCCGCGCCTACTGTGTATATACAGTATATTTTTTTTCAAATATTCTTAAAAAAAAAAAAAGGAATGTGTAAAACTTTAGCATGTCAGCTAACTTCTACTCACTTTTTTAGCATTATATTTTGTATATATTGTCTTTTTGAACAACATATGATAGAGCAAAACTCTTTATCTTCAAAATGACACCAAAGTGGCCATTCTATGATGAATATTAACTTTCCTACGAGCATTAGAAGTAAAATATCTCTACGCGACTGTTCTGAAGGCTCTTGAGCGAGTTACACGCCACAGTGAGCGAGAGTTACGAGCCACGGCCAAAATTTACGCCCACCCCCCAGCGTGAAAAGGGTTAATATAATGTGATGAAATGGGCACAGTAAGGAAGAAACACATACCACAGAAAGACCTGACATGGGCTTGAGGTAAGGGGTTCTGAGTCTAAGGGGTGGAAAGTTAGTGGTCTCCACCACCTGGGGTTAACTCCTAAAGTAGAGCCTCATCTTTGAATCCCTAAAAGCCATCAGAAACCTGAGACACTGAACCATCGTTGTTGGCAGAAACTAGCTCAGGTGCCTAATAACAATGTTTTCTAATCAAAACGTGTGTGATAATGGCAAGAGTGCAGATATTTGTCTTGCAGTGAAAACAAAACCTGCTATAACCAAGTACACAATATTTAATGGATACCTGTATGTGGGACTTAGGAGGACTGCTGGGCTTCTGGGAACAGACTATCAAGCCTATGCCCAAAATTGGACAAATCATCATTGTCATTATCATCTAGCCTCTTTCTCACCCACAAGTGAGGTGGGTTATGGTTCAGAAAGCAAGAAAAGAGAAAAACATGACAGAATGAGGATTACTCAACAGCATTCCCAATGAAAATGAGCCACACTCTCATTCACTTTACATTCAAGCCCTCAGAGTCTTGACTCCACCTCACAAACATAACTATCCACACATACTGTATGTGCTTTACACAACCTTAGAGACAGAGTCATTCTGATGGCTGTCATAGAAAAATTGGGGGGGGAGGGTGCCAAACCCTTGTCACGCACTCTTCCATACAAAATTCAAGACAATTATATTTAAAAACCGAGAAGCAGATCATTGCATGACAACGTACTGGCACTTCCTCTAAGTTGATAGGAATAAAAGTAAGCACTGACACATGGAAACAAGTCACATATGAGGGCAGTAAAGGTGAGTTACCTGAGGAATGCATGTAAAGTTACCTAATAGACATGGTAGGTGAATAAATGAGTGAATGTACAGATGATGCAGACAGGAGGTGGATGACACAGATGAGGCAAAGCAGAAGGAATTAGGATGACTTGAACATAAGAAACATATTGAAAAAGATTGGCTGATGATAAAAATGCAGAGAATAAAGCTGGAGGAAGCATTATCAGTATGTCTTACTGAACTTTCTCTTTTCTGGCATTAAGCCATTCCTGTTTCTTTTCATGGTAAATTTTATTTTCCATTTTTCCTGAATGATGAATCAAGGGGGTTGAGGGTTTCTGGAATTTTCAAAGTTTTTACTACAACTGACATGATTAAATACTATATATATATATATATATATTTAAAAAAAGAAAAAAGAAAAAAAAGAGGTCAACTATTCTAAACAGTAATCTCCTTTCCCCCATGTAATCACTAATTACAGCACCCACAAACAGACTGCTTCACCTGTTCCTACAACTACTACCATACTAACAGGACAAAAGGATCATGTCAACTTGGTCAAAAAGTCAAGGTAAGAAGCTAATTAAATTTCAGTGTGCTTGATAAAAAAAAAAAATAAATAAAGGATGGACAGTTTTCTCATGCTATGCTTCTGCAAGACTAGCCCTAGCTAGCCAACAGTTCTAGTCAGGCCCATGAGGTACTGACAACTAAAGACTCTATCCATATGTCATATTAACGATTTACTGTCATCATCATCCAAAGAAAAGTGGGAAAAATGTGCTGACAGATGCTACTGGAGTAGGGGTTTAGCTCTGGAGGAAGTAAAGGACATGTAGAATGAAAAGCTGCCTTGCACATGTAAGTAAAGGGAACACTGTAAAGAGATACTGTTGATGATGAAGATAATAATATGTAAACACTTAGGGAAGGTGACCTAAATAAGTATATAATATACAAAGATGAATTACTCCAGACATCTCAAGTATCTGAACAAGAAATATTAGAAAAAAAAAAATGCAGGACTATTATAAATGGATGTACATATACATGAGCAGTATAGCATGTAAGGAAGTCATGATGTTCAAATAAAATATAAAGATAAGTGAATAATACAATAATAATTCCATGAAGATGCTTCTGGATCAATTTAAGCTGTGTAAGATGGAATGAACAAGGAGGAATGTACTGTAAAAATGAAGGCTTCACAAAGAATGCCTGAAACTGAGTGAGACAGAGAAAGGGGGGGGGGGAGCTTTACTGGGTTGCAATAAAACCTACAGTTACAGGGAAAAATAAAAGTGGAGAAGTTAACATCTGACAGCAAACAACAAAAGAACACCAATCAGTCATAAGTTTAAAGCTTAAAGACTTTTACATTCATAATGGCCTCTTGGAGAATATTTGGGATGGAATGAAATTAACTGTTAGATTGTAAGATACAGCACAAAAATACGGTTACGAATATGAACTTACTGTTGACGAAACTACAATGCAGTAATAAAATATATGTATCATAATCGTCAAGGTAAAAGTTTTCTTGTTCCAGAAATATCTGTAAAATGAAGAATATCACAGTAATAGACAAAGAATCCATCCAAACAAGACAAGTAATACTGATGAGAAAAATTCGGTGTTTGATATTATGTATGCAGTGGGAACCTTCTGAGCTTTTGCCACCTTTCTGAGTTCCAGCAGAGGCAGGAGGAGATTGAGGAGGTCTGGTATCATGAAGAAAATGTCCCGTAATACCTGTAAATAACAAAATGGTTTTGAAAACTTATTCTTATATAAATTATTAACCCCTAAACCGCGGGTCGTCACTTTCGTGATGGTCGGGTGCAATGGATCATACCACGGGGCGTTACTTTTATGACTCTGGTTTTTTTTTAATTCGCCCGGGCTTTCAGGGGTGGTGACTTGTATCATCTATCAGCACTGCCAATGTCCAACAATAGTCAGAGCTGCTAAAGTCATCAGTACTCCCATCCATTGTTGGCAATTTAACCATTTCCGCCCATTCTAGACTCCCCTCCCTATCTCCCCTCCATTACCCTCTCACGTTGTGTGCTCAGACGCTCTGTGCTAAGTAAATCTTTCCCGGATTTTTCCACTGTTTTCATCTATTGAAATGAGCCCTATGCCCTTTTCTTATACAAAATAATATATATATATATAAAAAATAAGGTAATTGATAGTGCCATACTCCTGGAATTGGCTAATTATCGCTTGGCAACATCCAACCTGCACTCGTTCTTTAATTTCCCCTGCTTTTTTTTCCTGTGAAATATGCCGTATGAGCTACTCTCGTAATATAAATGTATATAAGAAAGGAAGGGAGAAGGCTGAGTGATATTTATATTCACCTGGAACTAATTTATTATGTATTGTCTAGATTTCCTACGACTTATTTCTTAGCATTTACATTAGCAGCTGACATTTTCAACTCTTGGCTACTGAGATACGTATTGTACATTCAGTTCACACTCGTCCTTCACGGTGAAATCACATCGCAGTCGTGCCCCTCTATTTCTGCTGCTTTTGCGCCCATTATAAAAGGCCCTGTGACCTCTACCCCTACTAAACATTGTGTGGGAAGCAGTAAAGGACTGTAGATATATATAAGTGTAATAAAGTACTAGAAATAATAAAGTGTGAGTGTGTATATGAGTAAGAAATTACAGAATACCAGCGGCGAATTAGCGCGAGTGGGAGGCTCGAACGCACCTGTCTTTTACACTGCTTTTACAGTGTTTTTTTTTTTTTTTTGAGTATGGATTCCAAACTACTTTGAAATCATTGAATAGTGTTTCTAGTGTTAATATCTGGCAGTGATATTCATATTACGGGAAGTCGGGAAGTGTAAAGTGGAGACTTAGTTACCCAACTTCAGAAGTCTCCGCAAGTCCTACGGTAGACGACGAGTGCTAAAAAAAACATCCCAGGAGAAAGCTGAAGGTATGTGCCATATGCATATGTAATTAAATATTCTAGGACTAATTACTGATTTTTGGCAAATATTTTTAAAAAGTCAGTCGGAGTGCAAATATCCCCGTGGGATGGGCATGGCGCGCCTCCGACAACCCCGCGGTTTAAGGGTTAAACACCAAAATAGCAAGGCATTCAAATTTGATAGCATGTTGATTGTAGACCTCTACTAATATCAAATGTTCCATTTATATACCAAAGCACAGTAGTGTTATTTGGAATGCATAATTTACCATCCACCAATCATCCAATCTTATATTGCCCCATGAGAAGCATAGGAGCCTGGGGATAGGCAAGTTGGTCCTAACATTTAATTTACTATCCAAACAATTTTCATCTCCCTAATGTTAGCAGTAATACAACAGACAGCACGAGGTCTGCTAAAAAAGAAATCGACCTTATTTACATAGCACACCAACCACCTGGTGTAACATGATTGCCACAGAAGTGCTGTGTAGCAGGAAGTTTGAGCTTTAGTCTAACACTAGCTGCATCATGCCACGTCACTTAGTCATCGAAGTACATGAGCTTGAGTGAATATATGTTTAGTGCACTTGGTGAATTTTCCTTTATCGTCTAAAATCAGTGACATCTTAGGGTGGATTTGAACTGTGGGAACAAAAATAAGTCCACAGGGCCCAAATCCAAAAAGCAGGATGGCTGGAGGACGACAGACTTCTCTTGTTTCACCAAAAAGTCACACATTATGAGCAACCTGTGGGCAGGCGCATTGTCATAGTGCAGCATCCTGGTTTTGTTTGTCCACGCTTCAGGCCTCTTTTTTTCAAACTGCTTCCCTCAAATGTTTCAGGATGTCCAAGTAAAACTCTTTATTGACTGTCTGACCATGTGGAACAAACTCATCCTGAATGGCGTCCTTCCAATAAAAAAAGATGATCAACAATATCCTCACATTTGAGTGACTCTGACATGCTTATTTTGGTCATGGTGATTCCAAACCACTGTGGACTGCCTTTCTGTTTCAACATGGTAGCCATACACCCATGTTTCATTTTTCAAAAAGTTTTCATCGACATTTGAACAATCAAACAGCTCCTGACTGACTGCAACACAGTTCTCTATTTGCCCATCTGTCAGCAGAAGCCAAACAAATTTTGCAGCAACACGATGCATTTATTTATTTTTTTTATTTTTTTTTTTTTAACTGCATGGCATGAACTTTTGCAGATGCCTACTTCTTCAGAAACTTCATGGACAGCCAGGCAACAATTTTCACTGATTACACCAAGCGCTTCTCAACATGATCATTGCCTTGACGTGGAAGGCCGTTCATATTTTTGGGATCGCCTTCGGTGGATGTTCTTCCCTTTCTGAATCGCTGGAACCACTTGTGACACTGCACATGGCTTAAACAATCCTCCCCATAAGCCTACTGCAACACCTGAAAAGTTTCCATAACAGTTTTTCCCAATCTGAAACAGAATTTCAAGCAAACATGTTGCTCTTCAAGATTCTTCATTGTTCAACTTGCAACATATCGCCAAATGCACTAGACCAATGTTCACTGAAACATGTGTACCTTGATGACTAAGTGACGTGGTGTGATGCAGTTGATGTTAGATTAAAGCTAAGACACCACTACATAGTGCTCCCATCGCAATCATGCTACACTGGCTAGTTGGTGCACTACAGGTATGTAAAGAGTTCGCACTCTTTTTACTGTGATCTCGCATTTTACTTCTTTAACTTTTTATTAACCTTTCTCTCACTTGGCTAAATTTTCACTGGCTGAAGAGATATTCTCAAGCTGAATGGTCTACAAACAATCTTTATTAACCCCTTCACCCTGAGGTCACCTTTTATATTTTATGGGACATAATAAGGCTGGATATATTAATGTTCATATATTGATACAATCACAATGCACAAATCATTATCATTGTACGCATTCCTTTCTTTTTAAAAATACAGGTGGGTAGGATCCAGAAATAGGATAGAGGAAACAAATACTGTAAATAAGATAATAACTGACAGTGCTTTCACAACTGTTCACTCATCTTTAAAGCCTTAAAATTCTCAGTTCCATTTCATCCATCCATCATCCAATCCTACGTCGCACCATGAGGAGCGTAAGAAACAGGGCTAGGCAAGTAGGTCCTGACATTTAAGATTAGAGTGACCAGCCTCACTCATCCCTGAGTAGCATTACATGAGCAAAAAACCCCAAACACCCCTTCAATATAAACTAACACAGGCTCAGTCCGATTGGAGCACCTTAATTACCCATTAAACCACCAGGCGCCATAATTTGGTTATACGGTTGGCACCCAGCATAGTAAATAGTTTCCTGGTGTACATGAAACCATTTGGCTTGTCACTCAGTGTAGAGTCAGCCATAGGCAGAAGGAAGAGGAACGAACGAAGGAAGGAAAGACAGAAGAGGGAATGTAAAGTCACCTGTAAGCAGAAGAAAGAGGAAAGAATGAAGGAACAAAAGACAGAAAAGGAAGGATGGAAAAGAGGAAATGGCACACATCCAAAGCAGTACTACATTTTCTCCACTCTGTACATGTGCTTCACAAAGACTTACAGGATAGATCCATCCTGTTCACTACCAAGTTAAAAGAGATGCAATCCCGGTCATGTGCATCTCCATACATATTTCATTCACAGCTATCCTTTGCCAATTTTAATGCTTCCTTGACTTCCATAACTTGGTATCTAAACATGTTCATTTGTTACAGCCTGCCAGCTTTTTTAGATCTTCCACATTTCCCACCGTCAAACCTACATACACCCTTTTTACTGTTTTCTTCATATCAATTTTCTCACATCACACACTCTTATGTCCTACCCTTTCTGTCATTACTCTTCCTGATAACTTTCCTACAACTCACTTGGCAGACTTACCATATTTCTTGATTTATGCACTTACTACCAACATTCATGGTAGGTGGGGGCGCTCACCATCGACTCACTCCATGTAGTGCTACTCTTGGGTGTCTGCCCTTTCCTCTCCTCCATCCTTCTTTCCTTCCATCCTCTTCTGTCTTTCTTTCCTTCATTCTTTCCTCATCCTTCTGCCTATGGGTGACTTTACACTCCCTCTTCTGTCTTTCTTTCGTTCATTCTTTTCTCTTCCTTCTGCCTATGGTTGACTTTACACTGAGTGACAAGCCAAATGGTTTCCTGTACACCAGGAAACCACTTACTATGCTGGGTGGTAACAATATAACCAAATTTTGGCACCTGGTGGTTTAGTGGGTAATTATGGTGCTCCAATTGGATTGAGCCGGTGAAGGTTTGTAGCCAAGCGATGGGTGGGGTTTATTGCTCATGTAATGCCACTGAGGGATGAGTGAAGCTGGTCACTCTCATCTTAAATGTCAGGACCAACTTGCCCAGCCCAGGGCTCCTAAACTCCTCATGGGGCAACATAGGATTGGATGATGGATGGATGGACTACCAACATCTTTACCCTTGTACAGACAAGTCAATTATTACCTTTACACCCCCCGTATCTAACATTCTACACCCAGCGACGAAGATTTTTGGTAAAGTTCAATAAGTAAGAGCAAGGATATGAGCTACAAATATGAACAAACAATGTTTGTTAATGTGCATTAATAGATGATCCATAAGTATGTCATTTATCACCATCATCATTCAGACCTTTCCCACCCTAGGGTAGGGTGAGGAGTAGCAATGTCCAGATAGCCCAAGTTTGCCCAATCAAATTGGCCAGGCTTCCATTCACTCATCATTCAAGCCCCCAGAATCCTGGCTCTTTCTGATACGCCAAAAACATTCACCACATTCTGCAGATTCACATAAATGTATCCGACAGAGTCAATCCGGACGTTGTCACGTTAAAAAGAGGTGCCAAATCCCTGATCATGCACTTCTCACGACATTCATCTAACCAGCTTGATCTCTTGTCAGTCCCCTAGCCTCACTGACTTCCATACCTCTCTTCCTCACACATTCATTCATCCACCATATCCCTTGACCTACCTCGCATTCTCTCTCCTTCAAATTTGCTCAGATATACCTTTTTCACCACTTTATTGTTATCCATTCTCTCCACATGACCATACCATCTCAGTACACTCCCTTCGATTCTGGTGTCCTCAGACTTCCTCACTCCAAATCTTTCATGAATCACATTATTTCATATCCTTTCCACTCTCTGTTCTCCACATACATTTCTCAGCAGTCCCATCTCCACTGCTCTCACTCTTGACTTTTCATTTTCATGCCACACCACAGTCTCACATCTATATGTTAAAGCTGGCACCAACAATCCTTCATGTAAGCCTCATGCAGCTGCAACACTCAAGCCTCTGTTTCTTATCAAGGCCTTCATAGCACCAGCTACTTTCCTTTCCACTTCTTTTGCACATTTTCATCTCTTTTCTATCACTGTACCCAGGTATGTGAACTCTCTCACCAATTCCAGTCTCTATTCATTCACTGTAACATCACATTGGGAGTCACCTTCTCTCTCAATAACCATCACTACTCTTTTCTATGTTTACTCTCAAGGCACGACACTCACAGACATCAGCAAAACTCTGCACTAGTCTACCAAGTTCTTGTCCGGTATTTGCAAGTAGTACTGCATCATCAACATACAACAAATTAGAGATATTCCATCCATCACCATTCATTACCAACAACATCCCTCTCTCCATTACAGTACTCAAGTTTTTACTTTCTCATCACCCCATCCATTTATATATTGAACAACCATGGGGACATTACACAACCTTGTCACACGCCCACACCGACTGAGATCCATTCACTTATATGCCCATTTACCCTTACACATGCTTCACTACCGTCATAAAAACTCTTGACAGCACCTACCAGCCTACCTACTACAGTAAGGCCTTGCAACTAGCGATCTTAAAGGACTGATGAAACCTCGTTAGTCATGAAACTGCTAGTTTGGAGGCAAACTTTATATAATGAAAAATAAAAATTGACTGGAACATTTAGAAAGTTCGACTATTTTTCCATTTTGTCTACTTTTATCCACTAAATAGTCACATTTTTATAAATTTATTATAATTAATAGGACAAGGCAACAAAAAGTCACCATTAAATGTTCAGAATGCAGTTTAATGAAAGAAAAAGTTGGGAGTTGGGAGTGCGTATGCTTACTGGGAGTAAGTGCCACCACCACCACCACACTCCTCTCCACCATCGCCACTCTCCTTTCCACCATTGCTACACTCTCGAGCATCAGCCTTTCTCCATAACTCCTGTAGTATCTCATTATCACTTCCAAACCCTTCATAGTCATTAGGTTCAATGGGGCTGAGTGAGGCAACAACATCTGGGCAGGACAACAGTGAATCAAAATACAGTACGTCATATGGCTCGCTCGCTGGGTGCGGCTCACTCGCTAGGAAAACAAGTCAAAATGTGCCTCGCAGCTCGCTCGCTAGATGATGATTGCCACAAAGTCGCTAGTTTCAAGGTTTTTGTCGCAAGTTATGAAGCTGAAAACAGTTTCTATCCTACTGCTAGACTTGAAATCGCTAGTCAAAAAAACATTAGTTGCAGGACCCTGCTTCCACAATCCTTCTCTTTCTACTTTGTTGTATGCTTTTTCCAGATCCATGAATGCCACAAACACCTTATAGTCTTTTTCACATGCCTTCTCCACTGTCTGTCTTACTGCAAATATTTGATCGACACATGCTCTGCCACTCCTAAAGGCACCCTTTTCACCACTCACTAGGACTTTTTATATCTCTCTTACTTTCTATTCTTCCATATTCCTTCCCTACCACTCAATAAACTTATGCCACGATAATTCTTGCACCCACTTCGCTCACCTTTATTTTTGTACTCGGGTACAATCACAGCCTTTTTCCACTCTGCTGGCACAGTTTCACTCATCCATGCCTTCTTACATATCTCCAACAAGCACTTCATATCGCTCTCTTCACTACACTTGATCATCTCTGCACACACCTCATCAACCCCAGCTGCTTTCCCATTTTTTTAGTTGCTTCACAGTGTTCTTCACCTGTGCGAGTGTCACGTTTCCTGGCACTGCATTCCTTCTCTGCACGCACCCACAACCTATCATGTTTACAGCGGCTCCGCTCTCTTTATTCCCACTCATCAGGTTTTCAAAATACTCTTTCCATCTGGTCCTTACTTCATCCCCAAGGGTTAATAATCTACCACTTACATCCTTCACACTTTCCCATTTCTTTCCGCTGTCGCTTCTACATTTCCGCACCTCTGTCCAGAATAACTTCCTGTTTTCAGAGTAATTTGCATTCATTTTTCCTAGATCATCATTTACCTCCTTCTTTTTCCTTTTCACTAGTCTCTTTATGTGCTTCTTGCTCTTAATATATTCAGTTTTTATTTCAAATGAACCCCTGTCCTGTAACCACTCTAGCCACTTCTTCCTCTTTTCCTCCACTGCTCTCTTAACCTCTCATCCCACCATACCATACCTTTCTTCTTTGTTGTTACTCTTGCTATGCCACACACCACTTCAGCATTCCAAACTAAGCAATCCCTATATGCATTCCAAAAGCTGTCCTCATCCATTTCATTCCAATTCACTGATTCTAACTCCTCCCCTACTTTGGTCCTATATTCATCTGCCATTTCTTTGATCCTCAGTTTCTCGACTTTCATCTTTCTCCCTGACTGCTCCTCTCTCTCCTGGTCCACCTCACTCCTCTCAACTTGATCTTACATACCACAATCATATGATCTGACAGACCTCCATGTGGTCCTCTCACTTTCTTCGTACATCATCTATTAACAAACGATGACTCTAAGTTTGGTAATTAAGATTTATAGCTTGTATCTTTGCTGTCACTGATCCCCTGAAGTTTATCATAAATCTTCATCACTGGGTGCAGAATGTAAGACACAGGGAGTATATGGGGAATAATATCCCTGAATGTATAAGAGTACAACCACAGACTTTTCCCACTCCACTGGTACATCTCTATTCATCTAGTGATATTGGAATACAGTATATCCATTCCAATCTCTACATTTTACCATTTCTGTACTCTGTATTTACCTAATCCACCTTGCTGCTTTGCCATTTATCAACCTTTTCATAGCATCTTAACTTCTGCCACTGCTACCTTTCAAATATTGCTGCCATCCTTCTCAACTGACTGTTTCACTTCTCTTCTTACACAAGCAATACATAGCTTGTCCCTTAAATGGTTTTCAAGGGCAGCATCAGTTCCCTAAACTATTTCAAATCATATCTAATTCATGATGTTAGAGCTGCTTATTCTGGATACAATTTTTTCTCAACATAAATGCACCATTAACACAAAGGCATCTCAAAAACTCAATGTTTCACAACACCCATAGCCACTACCTTTGGATGGCAGAGGAAATCACTGTAAAGAGTCAACAAACAATCATCTGAAAAACAATAAATTATGCAGGCCCAAACTGGACTCTCATCTTAGCAGCCACAGGCAGGGAAAAGCTTAAGAAACAAAAATAATGCCTTAAGAGCAATAAAGGATGTAAATTGACCACAAAAATAAATCAATTGCACCAAGCAACAAAAGATATATAAAATCCATCACTTCAGTAGCTACAGCATCCATCCCATCCTTGTAAATTTGCTGTACCACCCTCCATCACAGAGAAACTAAAAAATTAAAACTTCCTAAAACTACCTATAATATCACATCATCATCCCTCATCCTCCACTGAACACTACACTTCACAAACATATCCACAAACACATAACTATCAAAAACCTCCAGTCATATGGCATCCTTCATGAATGCAAACCAAACATTCATCACACAAAAACTGCCTTTTCAAGAGAGACATGAATGCACCTAGCCATATTACAATGTGGTCTAAACTCTTTCCTACTTCAGTATCAACACAATTACAAAAACAATAAACTATACCTTCATTCTAATGCAATCCCTCACACCACAACACATCTGCAACTCACTCTCACAACACAGACAATTCCTCCAATTGTTTTGAAAAAGTGTTCCCCAGAACTCACACCTGTTCTTGCTAAATTATTCAGACTATGCATAAGTACTTCTTCATTCCCTAATTCATGGAAAGAAGCCAATATCCACCCAATTCCAAAGAAAGGAAGTTCCTCTGACCCCTCAGATTACAGACCAATAGCTTTCACATCTTCTCTAGGTAAAATTTTAATCAATAAGCACTTAGTTAAACACCTTGAATCCAACAACTTAATTAGCGACAAACAATATGGTTTTCGACACGAAAGATCCACCACTGACATACTCAATCTCCTGACTCAAACCAACCATCAATCAATCGACCAATATGGAGAAACTCATGCAGTAGCCCTTGATATTTCTAAGGCTTTCGACAGAGTATGGGATCGTTCCCTGCTGTCCAAACTACCATCCATCCATCCATCATCCAATCCTATGTCGCCCCATGAGGAGAGTAGGACCCCAGAGCTAGGCAAGTTGGTCCTGACATTTAAGATGAGAGTGACCAGCCTCACTCATCCCTGAGTGGCATTACGTGAGCAATAAACCCCAACCACCCCTTCAATATAAACCTTCATCGGTTCAATCCAATTGGAGCGCCTTAATTACCCACTAAACCACCAGGCGTCAAAATCTGGTTATATGGTTACCACCCAGGATAGTAAATGGCTTCCTGGTATACAGGAAACCATTTGGCTTGTCACTCAGTACAGAGTCACCCACAAGCAGAAGGAAGAGGAAAGAATGAGAGAAAGAAAGACAGAAGAAGGAGTGTACAGTCACCCGTAGGGAGAAGTACGAGGAAAGAATGAAGGAGAGAAAGCCAGAAGAGGATGGAAGGAAAGAAGGATGGCAGAAACCTGAAAGCAGCACTACATTGCTATGGATTAACATCTTTTGTTCCCCTGCTTGCCTCATATCTCAGCAACAGAAAAATAGGAGTAAAATTTGATGATGTATATTTCAATTTCCACTCAATTGATGCCGGCGTGCCACAGGGATCAGTTCTGGCACCAACCCTGTTCCTGGTTCATATTAATGATCTCTTATCTGTCACCCACCATCCCATCCATTCCTATGCAGATGACTCAACACTTCACGGTTCATTCACACTCAGACATCCATTTACAAAGTCTGATACCTCCAGTTCTCAATTCAGCACAGCCATCTCCATAAATCCATTTACAAAGTCTGATACCTCCAGTTCTCAATTCAGCACAGCCATCTCCATAAATCAAGACTTATCTATGATCAGTGAATGGGGACAAAACAACCTTGTCTCATTTAATGCTAGTAAAGCCAAATATATACAATTTACTAATAGACAGACATTGCCTGTTTGATATATTACCTTTAATGCTACTAATATTCCCATATCCAAAAGTATTGAAATTCACGGCATCTCACTTAACAGTGCCCTCAGCTGGACCTTTCATGTCAGATCACTTGCTAAAACTGCCTCAAAGAAACTTGGATTATTATACAGAGTCCGTAACTTCTTCACTGACGAGCAGATAGCTTTAATTTACAAGTCATGTGTGCTCTCAGCTTGAATGCTGCTCACCCTTGTGGAATGGATGTGGAGAGGTTGCATTAAAACAACTAGACAAAATTCAGAAGAAAGCTGTTGAATTAATAACCCTGCTATTACAAACAATTTACCTCCCCTAACAGTAAGGAGGAAAGATGCCTCCCTTGCATTATTTTACAGATATATTTATGGCAAATGTTCAAATGAAGTCGCATCCATTATGCCACCTCTCCATGCCTTCCTTCGTGCTACACAGGCATCTGGTAGCGCTCATGACTGGAATGTCACACAGCCATATTGCAGAACTTCCACCTATCAGAATTCTTTTATTCCCCGAACTGCATCTCTCTGGAACTCACTTCCCCAGAGTTGTTTCCCTCCAAACTTCAACCTACAGCTGTTCAAGTCCAACTGTTACAGATATTTCATGAATGGAGGACACCAGTAATCTGGTGTATGGATTTTTTCTTTATTATTATTCATTTGATTTTCCTTCCTCTGTTCTGTTATTTCAAAAAAAAATATATACTGTATATATTAATTTGTTTTTCCTTCCTCTGTTCCGTTATTTATAAAAAAAAAAAAAGTAACCTCAACATAAGATCTCTGGGAGTGAAAAGCTGAAGTGGCCAGTTTCCTGCAGTCCACTGGGTTCACATTCAGATTAACATAAGAACATAACAAAAACAACAACAACAACATGGCAGCTTTTGTGCTATCACCAGTACTAATGATGTCTCTGAGATAAATTCATCAAACTCATGGGGAAAGATCTCCATATTCTACCCTCTCCCTTCAAAATGGGGCCACATGGTTGTCAGGATGAATGGTACTAAGCCATGAACATTCACTCTTGGGCCCACTGCTTCCATTCCATCCTTCAATACTATATAATTACTTACCACCTCCCAAATACTGTTATAAGCATGATATCATCATGACAGAGAGTTCAAGGGTAAACCAGCTCATTCCTCTCTGATGTAAAAGTATCTGTACTTCAACCTTAAAATACTGACTCTGTACACTATTCGCCCTACCTGTGATTATCAAGGCTGCACACACTGCCATGACCTCCATCACCCTTTTTTCAATAGCAACAAAAGCCTTCTTCATTCATTCATCCATCCATCCATTATCCAATCCTATGTCGCCCCACAGAGGAGCATAGGAGCGCAGGGCTAGGCAAGTTGGTCCTGACATTTAAGATGAGGATGACCAGCCTCACTCATCCCTCAGTGGCATTATGTAAGTAATAAACCCCAACCATCCCTTGGATATAAACCTTCACCGGCTCAATCCAACTGGAGTGCCTTAATTACCCACTAAACCACCAGGTGCCAAAATTTGGTTATATGGTTACCACCTAGCGTAGTAAATAAATTCCTGGTATACAGGAAACCATTTGGCTTGTCACTCAGTGTAGAGTCACCCACAGGCAGAAGGACAAGGAAAGAATGAAGGAAAGAAAGACAGAAGAGGGAGTGTAAAGTCACCCATAGGCAGAAGGACAAGGAAAGAATGAAGGAAAGAAAGACAGAAGGGGATTGAAGGATGGAGGAGAAGAAAGGGCAGACAGCCGAGAGCAGCACTACATCGAGTGAGTGGATGGTTAGCGCCCCCACCTACCACAATATGTCATAAAAATAAAGCTAAGATGTTCCTTTTTAACTAGACACTATACCTTTCCTGCAGCTGCCACATCTGTTATCAGATCTATCCATACATTCTCAAATACTTTCAGCATCTCTACAATTATGCTTCAACCACCTACAACTTTTCCACTCTTCATTTTGGCTTATGCTTTCTTCACCCATCCATACTATCTCTTGCGTGAGGGCAGCCTACCTTGCCTCAACTATCTCTTCATTGTTCTCATTGCATGGAAAATCTTCATTCAACAGTATGGCAGCCTCCCCAGGCATTCCTGAAACCTTTACTGACTGCCACAATGCTCAAGTTATATGTACACGTTGCCAGTCACTATGGTGCCAAGACACAGACATTCAGTTTATATATCAATCTCTCAATAGGGAAGAAAAATGTCAGTTGTAATGTCCTGATCAAATAAGTATTCTTACCTGATGAAGCATGCCATTCCCTTGTATTACATTGCTGACAAACTGGTCGAAACCTGATGTCATTATGTGAAGAACTGCAATGTTAATAATGACCAGGGCCCTCTTTGGTGTTACACTGACATTTCTGTAATTAGAGATACTTTCACTTTCTTCATATCACTTTCTTATTAGTAGAGCATTTTTTATTATCTGATGTTTCAAATAAATATCTTACAGTGTACAGTACTATATGTGTAAATAATTTAACATTACACATTTAGTGATTTTTATGTGATCCAATGCAGACAGCCACACAGGTATCTCCTCAAACTTTGACGAATACAGTACACAGTGGAAAAATCGAACCATCTGAAAGACATACTGACAGTGACAGGATTTCCACTGTACTTTGCCAGTCGGAAATTTTCTCCAGATACAGCTTGGAAGATAGTTGTTTCTTTGACTACATATATAGGTTTAAACCTACTTGTCCAGTAAGTGCACCACTGCAATGGTTGAAGCCAACTCGGTGCTAGAAAAAAAAAGCTGATGGTTCCATTGTTTGTAGAAATCATCATTCCAGTAATTGAAGTAAGACCACCATGAATAGTAGTGAGGGTAGATACTTGCCACAAACAGCACCACCATAGATCTTCGCACCTGGGGGGATAAAAAAAAAAAAAACTACAGAACAGAATGCATTTAACAAATGATAATTCTACTTAATAAAATTCTGTTTGTCTAACTCAAACTGGTTCTCTGTAACCATCACTAGCATCTCACTCACTATTTACAACTGTATGGTGCTTCCAGGTACAGTACACAGTAAATCTTGTTCATTACATGGGATTCCAAAACACTTTGTAATACATAAAACACTCTCAGCTTTTGGTCAGGTTCTAAATGTTTTCACAATGCACAGAAAATGAGCATAACATGCAATACAGGCCAGAACATGCCTAAATATAGCATTTTATAGCAACTGTACATGCCCTTTCTTCCCACATAGTGTGGCACATGACTGCTCAGAAACCCACTGCACACCTCTCACACCAAGCCCATCTACTGAGTTTTTTCTAAACAGTGTGTTTATAACAGTGTATATTGTTAGGCTTACTGTAATTATGAATGTTTGGTACAGGTACTTTTAAGGTTAATTTGGGGAAAGTCTGGGCAGCCTCAGGGGGTCACTGAGGGTGACACTGGGAAGGGTGCAGACCAAATTCCTTAAGCTCTTGTCTTCTATAACACATTCTTCTTATAACGCACAGAGTTTTGCTGACCAAAGTGCTGTTTTATAGGTAAGCTGACTGAACTATAATGATACATGACATACTGTACTCAGATATTTTATAGGTTAAGTACAGTGTGGGGCCATTCCATTGTGAGGAACATTACATTACATTGAACTACTCTAGTGTGATGAGAAGGGTGAGTGGTGAACTGAATCAACGGAAGGCAATGATTGATTATGTGTGTGTGGATGAAAGGTTGAGAAGGTGTGTAATGGATGCAAGAGTATACAGAAGCTGGAGGATTGGACTTTCTGACCACCACTTGGTGGTGGTATGCAAGTCCAAATGAAATGGAGAAATAGAAGAAGGGAAGGACAGGAGGAAGTAGCACATACAAGGAAGGTGGAAAGGTTACAAGAGGATGGAAAAAAGGCAGAATATAAGAGGGAAGTGGAGGAGTGACTGGGAAAATATGGACTGCAGCAGATAGGGGACGTGGAAGGTGTGTGCAAGATATTCACAGAAGAAATCTGTGCGGCATGTGAGGTGGTGTGTAGGGTGGAGAGAAGACGAAAGGGGATGCAGGGAACAGCATGGTGGAATGAAGAGGTAAGAGAGACTGTGGCACAAAAGAAGAAAGCATATAGTGAGTGGATGACAAACGGGGGCATGGAAGAAGCTGAGAGACGGAAGAGAATTATATGTAGAAAGAAGGAGAGAGGTGAAAAGATTAGTAAGAGAGAATAAGAAGATAGTGGATGAAGAATTTGGAAGGAACCTGAGTGTAAAGTGGAGGGGATTTACGAAAATGTTTTGGAAAGAAGTAAGGAAAGTTAGACAGGGTGCCAAAGAAGTTAGCTGGGGAGTGAAAGATAAAAATGGTACATTACTAGTGGAGACAGGAGAAAAAGTAAGCAGGTAGAGGGAACATTTTAAGAAGTTACTGGACATAGAGAATGAAAGTAATGGTATAAGTGGATGGGGAATGGTGGGGAGAAGGAGGGACGTGAGAAGAGAGAAAGAAATCAGTAGGATGGAAGTTGTGGAAGCAATGAAGAAAATTAAAATGGGGAATGCCCCAGGAATTGATGGAGTGTGTGGTGAAATGCGGAAGCATGGGCGAAAGATAGTATTAGAATGGATGTGGAAGATGTGCAGATTGGCCTGGGAGGAAGGTAAAGTCCTGGAGGATTGGAAGACAGGTATAATTATTTCCCTGTGCAAAGGAAAAGGGGAAAAGGAAGTGTGTGGTAATCGTAGCGGCATTTGTCTTCTTAGTGTAATAGGAAAAGTATATGGCAGGATACTTTTTGATAGAGTTAGGGAAATAACAGAGGAATTAGTTGGACAAGAACAGGGAGGTTTTAGGAGGGGAAGAGGATGTGTAGATCAGATATTCATTCTTAGATCTTTAGTGGAAAAGTTTCTAGAGAAGGGAAAGAAGCTGTATGCAGCCTTCATGGATTTGGAGAAAGCATATGACAGGGTGGATAGACAAGGATTGTGGAAAGTACTAAGAATATATGGAGTAGATGGGAAGTTGTTGAAGGCCATGAAGAGTTTGTATGAGGGTGCTAAGGCTGCAGTGCGTGTGGATAGTGAAATGAGTAAATTTCTCTATTTGAAGGTTGGATTGAAACGAGGATGTGTCATGTCTCCGTGGCTGTTCAATCTGTATATGGATGGTGTAATAAAAGAGATACAAGGCAGGGCAGTGGATGTTGGAGCGGTCCTAGCGAGAGAGGGCAGTGTTTGGAAACTCCCTGTACTGTTGTTTGCAGATGATACTGTGTTGTTAAGTGAAGATGAAGGGGAGCTGCAAGGCTTGGTGGATGAGTATGGGAGAGTGTGTAAGAAATGGAATCTAAAGGTGAATGTAGGGAAGAGTAAAGTTATGGTCTTCGAAAGAAGTGAGGTCAGTGAATGTACAGTGAGGCTGGATGAGGAGGAAAGGGAAAATGTGAGTGCATTTAGGTTATTGGGTAGTGTGATGAGTAAGGATGGAAGTTTAGAGGGTGAGGTGCTTGAAAGGGTGCAACAAGGAAGAAATGTTGCTGGTTCCTCGAAAGCAGTGATAAGAAACAGGGAAGTGAGCATGGAAGTGAAAAAGATACTACATGACAGTATTATGATACCAACTCTAACATATGGAAATGAAGCTTGGACCTTGTTGGAAGGACAGAAGTCATTTGAAAGGAGCATGCGGAGTTACATGGAGAGACAGGCTGACAATTAAGGACATGAAGGAGCGTTGTGGTGTGGATGTAGATGTGACATGAAGCGTTAGGAGAAACATATTGAGGTGGTCTGGCCATGTGGAGAGGATGGAAAGTGAGAGACTGATGAGGAGAGAGTATGTGAGTGAGGTGGAAAGGGGACAGGGAGGGGGAGGCCAAGCATGAGAGGGAGGGGTGGAGTGGAGAGGCATATCAGAGGGGGGGGGGTGAGCTGGGAGCAGGGCAATGAAATGGCCACCCCTTTCGGGATTAAGGCGTCTGGCAGTAGACAGACAGACAGATAGTTTTGGCATGCTATATAACCATCACTTCACCTTACATCAAACCACAGTTGGATTGTTTATATGTTTTAATCTGGATGTTATATAGATTTTCAAAAGCTGCGTGAGGAACGTTACCATGACGCTACTCCCTCTTGTAGTTGGTATAAGTAATTTCAGTAAGTCTGTGATTTGACTGGTTCAATCAAGGAGTGCTTCATATCAATAATATGTCAATATATAAGGATCATAAACACACCCAGCAAACTTGATTATTACTAATAACTGTTGTGCTGTTAAGGAAAATGTGACCATGAGACACTTTACCGAAAAAGTGAGAATCGTTACTTGTGCGACTGATATATAATTATGCTATCAACTCTTATTACGGTTACAGTAACTGTATCACAAAACATAAACAAAACGTGTACTGATATGAAATTTTCATAATAAACTAACCAGAAAGTTGTTGGTGGGGATGCTCACCATCCACTCACTCGATGTAGTGCTGCTCTCAAATGCCTGTCCTTTCCTCTCTTCCTTCCTTCTTTCCATCCTTCTTTTTCTGTCTTTCCTTCCTTGATTCTTTCCTCTTCCTTCTTACTATGGGTGACGCAGACTTTACACTGGGTAACAAGCCAAATGGTTTCCTGTACACCAGGAAACCATTTACTATGCTGGGTGACAACCATATAACCAAATTGTGGCACCTGGTGGTTTAGTGGGGAATTAAGGCGCTCTAATTGGACTGAGCTGGTGTGGGTTTATGTCACCCAACGTCTTTCTGCATGAAATATTAGTACAGTATAATTTATTCTACTACCGGTATTACAGTAATCCCTCCACTGTCCGTTGTAATAGAGCCAAAGGCATGACAGGAAAGTGATCTTGTCCGGATAGTGGCCATGAAACTCCAGCACCGGTCATTCCTGACCCTAACCTAGCCTAAATTAGAAAACCATCTACCTACCTCCCTAATGAACATGCATAGCTCTTATTTAGGACCACATTCACATAAATAATGGACACAAAGCATGAATTAATTGAATTTTAACCAAAAACTGATGATTTTGAGGTGAGAAAGGCAGAGGTGTTCACCAGCCGACAGCATAGTGTAAGTAAGTATCGGACATGGCATTCACTAAGAAAATCACTCTTTCTTACATCTCATGCACTAAAATATGGGATACAAAGCATGAAATAAATAAACTGTTACCAGAAAATGATGGTTCAGAGGTGAGTAGGGCAAATATGTTCACCAATTGACTAGATAGTGAACGTATGTAAGAGACATGGTAATCACTGAGAGAATCACCTTTTTCACAGCCTATGCACTCAAATCTGGGACACAAAGCATGAAGTAAATAAAATGTAATCAGAAAAATTATGATTTAGAGGTGAGTAGGACAAATATGTTCACCAGTTGACAAGACAGTGAACGTATTTGTAAGAGACATGGTAATCACCGAGAAAATCGGCTTTTTCACAGCCTATGCTGGGAAACAAAGCATGAAGTAAATAAAATGTAACTAGAGAATGAGGATTTAGAAGTGAATATGGAAAATATTTGGCAGTTGACAGTGTACTTATATGTCCGTGGTGGTTGTTTACCCCACCTCTAAAGCTCTGACAGTGGTAAAAATGCTCTTGAAGCATGTACAGTAATCCAGTGTTGAACTGCACTTAATCCTTAGCATTGTGAATTATGTTTGTTTAAACAAAAACTCAGTGCAGTTCAGAGACAACTGTCGGAGTGGCGGGAGGGGGGGAGACGGTGGGTATGGAATGTAAACACGGCTGTTCACCAAATTCAAACTTGAGGGTAAAAAAAAAATGGATTTTTTTTTCCCCGAACATCAGCCTACGATGTCCGAACAGTGGTGTAACCGGATAGTGGTCGTTCGGAAAGGAGAGAGATTACCGTACAGTACATGTATTATTACGAGTACACATCCATCTTCAGCTCAGTGTGAAATAATTATTTGTCGCTAAACGATGTAATAAAATCTAATTAACAGTGACAAGTTATATGACTACTAACCTTAAAAGTCCCACTACTGCCTTGTAATGTGGGGAGCCACATATCCACCCACCCACATTTCCACATGCTCACTCAACCCATCCAACAATCACCCTTCCCAGCTGCCTGTGCGACCCCCCAAGCACACTGATCTCAGCCATCCACCCTGCCCACCCACAAATGCCACCCACCAAGCTCATCTAACAATGCCACCCAATGCATCTAACTACCCTGAGCCCACCCAACCCACCAACCCAACCACCCACACAGAGCACCCTGGCCATACACTCATCTCAGCCACCCTGGCAACCTACTGAGTCACCACACACCATGGTGACCCACACATTCCAATGACCCATCTTGTCCACCAATCACGGTCACCCACCCTCCCCACCCATGAAAGCTACCCACCCTGCTCACCCAACAATGCCATCCATGACATCAACCCATCCAGCCCTCCCACCATACCCACCCATCTCTCCCTGAATTCAGTGCAACAACAGTGATTTTTGTTTAAAGCTTTGTATGAGACTCATTATGGCTTTTTCTGGTAACGTTCCTCATGCTATGCACGTAATGTGTGTGACGGGCATATAGCTTACCAGAGTCTCTTACAAGATATCACAGGGCTACATAATAAGGTACTAGGATCCCTATTTATATAATGTTATGTTAGTTTTCTCCAACTGATAAGCTGTGTAAGGGAAAAATGTTTACAAAAGTCACACACACGACTCCTGAAGTACTTTCACTTCAAGGTCATGCCACAGTCTAACCGCAGTGTTTATATAAACAGCTGTAGTGACAATTACAACTCAAACAGATGCTATTTCAATAAAAAACAATGACAGCATTCCAAACAAATACATACTCAGGTCAACGATGATATGAAAATTACCAATTTCAGCATGAATTTTTCTTCAGTGACATGGTACGACATTTTATAATGCCTCACTCTCAGTAGACAGTTTAGAAACTTTTTCTGTCCAGAGTAATAAAATTCAGCTTTCAGGCTTTAAAATTATATAGAATTTTTATATTTTTGATCAATTCTGAGACTGACACTAAAAGTTGACATTTTCATGAAATGACCCTCTGTCTACAGTACCGACCTACAAAGACACATTTAACATGCATGTTCTTGAACTGTTTACCTGCATCACTGACTAAAACAATCAGGAAAACAAGCCAAACTGTCTGTTAATTTCCTGCCTTATCACTGGTTAATTTATGTATGATTTTTGTGGGGGATTCATATCAGGTCTATTCAGACCCAGTAAGGTATGGTTTTAAGAGAGCCTTCACTCTCCCCTATACTGATTGTCAGAAAAATCTTATTCATGTGTCATGCAGCTTCAGCATCTGCTGATTATAAAAAACTTCAGCAGGTGGAAAGAAAACTGCACATGCTTACAATACTGTCCTGCAAATTGGAGGAACTCTGTTGATGATTGGATGAAGTTGTTGCAGAAGCTGCCTCCTGCCAATAAGGTGAATCACAGATAAATTGACCACAGATTAGGTGATCTGACTCTACTGTACTATAAAAGATATATGAATGAAATTCTTACCAATCTTTGTAAGAAAGGCCTAATAGAAGTAGTTTTGTTGGGTTTAGGCTTAGTGACAGGATGAGATCAAAAGGGGTGGTGTTGGAGGGCTATAGGATACATTACTGGTGGAGGTGCTCACCATCCACTCACTCGATGTAGTGCTGCTCTCAGGTGTCTGCCCTTTCCTCTCCTCCTTCCTTCTTTCCTTCCTTCCTCTTCGGTCTTTCTTTACTCATTCTTTCCTCGTCCTTCTGCCTATGGGTGACTTTACACTCCCTCTTCCGTCTTTCTTTCCTCTTCCTTCTACCTATGGGTGACTAACCTGAGTGACAAGCTAAATGGTTTCTTGTATACCAAGAAACCATTTACTATGCTGGGTGGTAACCATATAACCAAATTATGGTGCCTGGTGGTTTAGTGGGTAATTATGGCGCTCCAGTCGGACTGAGCCAGTAAAGGTTTATATCCAAGGGGTGGTTGGGGCTATAGGATACATTACCGGTGGATGTGCTCACCATCCACTCACTCGATGTGGTGCTGCTCTCGGGTGTCTGCCCTTTCCTCTCCTCCTTCCTTCTTTCCTCTTCTATCTTTCTTTACTCATTCTTTCCTCGTCCTTCTGCCTACGGGTGACTTTACACTCCCTCTTCCGTCTTTCTTTCCTCTTCCTTCTGCCTATGGGTGACTACACTGAGTGACAAGCTAAATGGTTGCTTGTACACCAAGAAACCATTTACTATGCTGGGTGGTAACCATATAACCAAATTATGGTGCCTGGTGGTTTAGTGGGTAGTTATGGCACTCCAGTCGGATTGAGCCAGTGAAGGTTTATATCCAAGGGATGGTTGGGGTTTATTGCTCACGTAATGCCACTGAGGGATGAGTGAGGCTAGTCACTCTCATCTTAAATGTCAGGACCAACTTGCCTAGCCCCGGGCTCCTATGGGGCAACGTAAGATTGGATGATGGATGGATGAACATTAAAGTACCCGAAGCTACATAAAGCACTAGAAGCAGATATCATTTGCAGAGAAATGCTAGTGTGGTGATGATGAGGCAGTCAACATAATGCATAGTGTGTAGGTGTACAGACAGGCATGAGATACAGGGAGAGTATTGTAAACCCTAGCTTTATCGTACCCTGCAAGACCAGTTATCAGTCCCAACAGACATTTTGTGGTCCCTGGACAAACTGTCGTATATACCAGATACCATCCGATAGATCCGTTATGAGGGGCACATGATGCAGACCTACTGGATCAAACCGGACTGCTTACCGCACGCAGAGTGACTCGGAACGCAGTTACCAATACTGGCAATGGTTTTTTCCACCCACTTGGTCTAGTCTGAATTGCTATGATAAGGGTGTGAAATTATGGGCCAGGTAAGTGTAACATGGGTATAGTTTTCATCTTTTGCACTAGAATACAGTATTTCACTAATTTATTTTCCATCATGTGTTTCCCACTTCACGAAGGGACCAGTGGACTTTACTGGATTATCAGCTTTATCGGATCAGGCTTCCCCTAAACTGATTTGGTATAGAGAGGGTCTACTGTACCAGATGAATGGAGAAAGCAATGCTATGCTGGATCAACTATGTGGGAAATAAGGCAACTGCCTCAAGGCCTCCACAATTGAGGGGACTCAACAACTTATTTCCCTAAACAATTCTGAATATACAATATTATGAATTTAACACATTAAAATACTATGTTCATGTATAACAGCATTTTGAATAGATTTATACTGTAACTTGCAGTGTTATAAAGCAACTTTCAAGCAGCAATAATAAGAATATGGGGATAATTCTGTTATTTTGGGCCACCTCAAACTAAAGGGCTTTTACAAGCCTCCACAAAAACATAAGGGTCTCTACAATGAAAGGGCCACCACAAATATAGGGACCTCCTCAAACACAAAGACCTTCATAAGTGCCTCCAATAATGTAAGACCTCCACCTACCTTAATCTGACCCTGAGAGAACAGCAATTATTGTTCTATCACACAAATAATTGGTAGTAAGGGAAGAGTACAAAAACTTTAAAAGGATTAATTAACTGGGCATACCAGGGAGGGTGTATGGTAAGGAACTCAATGGCAGGGTACACATAACAAGAGTGCATAGCAAAATACAAACAAAACAGGTGAAGGACAGGTGGGTTCAGAAAGGGCTGGGGTACATAGTTCAGATATTAGCAATGGGGACATCAACTGACAGGGTATACTGGATGAATCAGGAGGCTGTATCTTGCACTTACAAACTTCCAGAAAGTTTATTATAAGGCAGACCATGAGAGTGAATGGAGTGCATTTAGAATACATGGTCTAGGAGGAAGCTTGTTGAGGGAAACAAAATCCTTCATAAGGGTAATGTAATGCTTGTTTGAAGATGGGGAAGAAGCTTAGTGATTTTTTTAGTATTAATGTAGGTACAAGAGAAGAATGTGTTATGTTGGCTTGGTTATTTCATATATATATAAACATGGGAGTTGAAAGCAAAGATGGCAGGTTCAGTACAAATGCAAAACTGAAGTTAAATGGTAATGACTGGAGTCTGCTAACTTGTCTGTATGCTACTGATGCTGTTTTGATGGTAGAAAGTGAGAGTGATTTGCAAATGGAAGTAAATGAATCTGATAGAGTTTGGACAAGATAGAGGGGAAAAAAAAAAATGAATGTGAAGATAAGTACCGAAGACCCTCGTTATATGATGATCCAGTATGTGATAAATAGCTTATGGATGACGAAAAAGTTATGATCGTCTTTTGATTATGATAGACTTCACTTACAGTATACAGTGGGCTCGCACAGTCGCTTGATCACAGTGCATGAATCACAGAGTACTGTACATGAGTGACCAAACTCATAACCATAAAACTTTGAATGTGTGAGTTTAGCCCAAAATACGCGAGGCAGAGGCAAGGAGTGGCCCAAAACCACTATTTTCCCAGACTACACGATCGCCCACCCTCCCCAACAACACGCCTATCATGACATCAGTGACGTAGATACAATGCCAATTGTGTCAACATTGGACTTCGAGGGGTTTTTGGCTGGTGACTGAGTTAGAGATTCAAGAGGAAGGTGCTCAGGAGGAGTCTAGTTATGAGAAGGGAAGTGATGGTGTGGTGGGTGGTATGGTGGGGGCACTCTAGTGTGTTGCCATGCCACTGAACCCCTGCTATTTAAGTCCATCAGGCCTGTTGTCTACTGTTTTTAAGGCGACTGACCATATTTTTGTTATTTTAGCTATATCTGTAGTATATGTCTTTAAAAATTTCCCTTTATTATGTCTCTAAGGTTAAAAAATGTCAAGGTTTGAGGGGGGTCCTGCCCATATGTTATTTTTCCAATAAGATTAAGTATTCAGAGTATGCAAAATCATAGTGCACGAGGTCGTGGACTGGCTATCCGCTCACGTACTGTGCGAGCCCACTGTTCAATGATTATGATCCCATACAGCCTCACTGGTCAATATACGACTGATATTTTTGCTTAAACGATCACCCTCGTGCAAATCTACAATAATCTGTTTGTTTCAAGAAGACATTTCCACCTGTCACTATCAGGTGTGATAGCATCAGTGATAGAACAACAGTATGCTGTTGGAGTTCAAGCAGCAAGTGAAGTGCTGTGAAGTGAAATAACTAACAGTTTGGATGAGATGGAAACTTGTTTTTACACTTATTTTTATTTTTCATGGTAAATAGCAAGTGAACTGCAGTGAAGTGAAACATGTACCAGTTCAGGTAAGCTGGAAACCTGTATTTAGACTATGTTGGGAGGGTGACCCTTGGTCAAAAACATATCCCAGTTTCACCCTTGTTATAAGTGACCCAATATACAGTAAACTCTCCTGTATCCAGTATAAAGCTGCCAAGGAGGTGCTAGTATTTGATGTACTGACAGACAGACATAATACCCTCCCCGACCCCTACCAAGTGGGGTCAAACCCCCTTTAAAATGCTATACCTGTCCTATATAACCATTCAACATAAAAAACAACCTTAAATATTGCCATATGCATAATAAAATATCACTGTACTGCACACTAAGACCTCATTATAACAGACTACCTGGGGCCCAAACCATTCTGAAAGATGCGAAATTCCGATAAAAGCGACATCCGGACTTCCCCCGGCTAATCCAGACTTTTTCCAATATATCAGACATTAGTCCAGATCACATGAACTGTTTTTAAACTGTTTTGACTGCCACTGTGGTAGTGTACAGTGTTATAACTTCACTGCATTAATCAAATGGTATAATATATATAATAATACTATACTGTACACTGATAAACACATCTTTTATTTACCTTACTAGCTTAAAAGTCCGCACTCCGTGTGGACTTTTAAGCTAGCTCCTACGGAGGGCTAAACCCTCAACTGAGTTCTTCAAATCACAAACTCCTCCGTGCAGACTTTTAAGCTAGCTCCTGCAGAGGGCTAAACCCTCAACTGAGTTCTTCAAATCACAAACTCCATGGAACTTCAATTGAGTTGAGTTCTTCAAATCACAAACTGTTCAAGCACCAGATGATGGGCAGATTTTCAATCCCGGGATCATCCTGATTCCAAAAAGGTATAATATGTCTATGAAGAGCAAGTGTGTCCCAAGTTAGACGGGTTACAGATGGACAGACAGAATATCACAAACTGTTCAAGCACCAGATGAAGGGCAGATTTTCAATCCCGGGATCATCCTGATTCCAATAAGGTATAATATGTCTATGTAGAGCAAGTGTGTCCCGAGTCAGACAGATGGACAGACAGAATTTGCCGTTTATTTATATACAGTGTGGTGAACATAGCTGAAGGGGTCAGGCAGTCCGGACCGTTTCTGGCTTTATTGGACTTTTTCGGATATACAGTACAGGAATTTAATCCAGTAGCTCCTCGAGTTTGATAAAAGTGAATTCCGGTCCATTGAAGTCCGTTATATCGAGGTTTTACTGTATATATATATATATATAAATATATATATAAGTAATCTTCCCACTATCCGTTGAAATAGAGCCAAAGGCATGACCGGAAAGTGGTCTTGTCCGGATAGTGGCCCTGAAGCTCCAGCACCAGTCATTCCTGACCCTAACCTAACCTAACCTAACCTAAATCAGAAAACCACCTACCTACCTCCCTACCGGACATGCATAGCACTTATTTAAGACCCCTTTCACATAAATAGTGGACACAAAGCATGAATTAATTGAATTTTAACCAAAAAATGATGATTTTGAGGAGAGTAAGGCAGAGGTGTTCACAAGTAGACAGCATAGTGTAAGTATCGGACATGGCAGTCACTAAGAAAATCACCCTTTCTCACATCTTATGCACTAAAATATGGGACACAAAGCATGAAATAAATAAACTGTTACCAGAAAATTATGATTTAGAGGTGAGTAGGGCAAAAATGTTCACCAGTTGACTAGATAGTGAACGTATGTAAGAGACATGGTAATCACTGATAAAATCACCTCTTTCACAACCTTTGCACTCAAATATGGGACACAAAGCATGAAGTAAATAAAATGTAACCAGAAAAATTATGATTAGAGGTTAGTAGGGCAAAAATGTTCACCAGTTGACTAGATAGTGAATGTATGTAAGAGACATGATAATCACTGAGAAAATCACCTCTTACACAGCCTTTGCACTCAAATATGGGACACAAAGCATGAAGTAAATAAAATGTAACCAGAGAATGAGGATTTAGAAGTGATTATAGAAAATATTTGGCAGCTGACAGTGTACTTACATGTCCGTGGTGGCGTTTACCCCACCCCTAAAGCTCTGACAGTGGTGAAAATGCTCTTGAAGCATGTACAGTAATCCAGTGTTGAACTGCACTTAATCCTTAGCACTGTGAATTATGATTATTGAAACAAAAGCTCATGGCAGTTCAGAGACAACTGTCGGAGTGGGAGGAGGGAAAGACAGCGGGAACGTGAATGTAAACAAGGCCGTTCAGTGCAGCGCATCAAATTCAAACTTATGGGTTAAAAAAAATTGGATTTTTTTCATTTTTTTTGCCATTTTTTGGCATTTTGGTGTTTTGAACATCAACCTACGATGTCCGAACAGTGATGTAACTGGATAGTGGTCGTCCAGAAAGTAGAGAGATTACTGTGTATAAACAGTAGGCACAGAAAGTATTGACGTTTTTTTGCCGACATCATTCTTTTTCGCGTTAAGTGAAGTAGGGTAGGTGGTGGCGACCATCATCCACTCACTTGATGTAGTGCTGCCTACTTCTTCCTTAGCCTTTATCATTCTTTTTCTGTGCCTGCCCTCCTTTCTTCCTATTTCTCCTATATTTCCTGTCACTTCTTACTGCTTTTCTTTCCTTTACAGATGGCATTACATTGAGTGACAAGCCAAATGGTTTCCTGTAAGCCAAGAAACCATTTACAACGCTGGGTGGTAACCATATAACCAAACCATACGTGCTCCCTACGTGTCAACAAGTGGGTTGGTGGAGGGTTAGTGCCCCTCCCCGTAAAAACAAATAACTCAAAGTCAAATGGCCACCCCTTACGGGATTATGGTGTCTGGCAATAGATAGATAGATAGATTCTTTTTCGCGTTAAGTGAAGTAGGGTCAATACTACCCTCCCCTGTGATGCGAAATGAGCTGACGCTTTTTCAACGGGAGCTGGCAACCCTGCTTGATAGGTTTGGCGCCACAGGAGCAGGCTCAGTAATGTCTGGGCAGCCACAAGAGGAGGATTGTCTCTGTGTGTGATGCACCACGAGGACATGTTTTGACTCAAATAACACAGTTATTTGGTTACCTACCACATTCTCATCATGCCTAAAGTAACCACAAGCAACGACAAACGTGTAGAAGTGATTACTTTATACAAAGCTGGCCACAAACTCCCATTTATTGCAAATCAGATGGTGTTAGACTGAGGACAGTGCAGAGACTGGTGAAGTGGTTCAAGGACAGTGGGGAGGCCATTCCTCCCACTCCACTTCCCAAGCCTGGGAGACCTCATAAGACAACCTTCAGGACCCGTCAGCTGATCTCAAGGCAAGTTAGCAAGGATCCAAGGCTAACAGCATGGGATTTAAAAGAAAAGAACCCACAGTTGCTGCCAGATGTGTCTGTCAGAAGTGTGCAGTAGCTGTTGCATGACGATCTGGGCTACAGGAGTTTTTGTGCTCGTAAAAAAACCACTGCTAACTGCACTTCAGAAGAAAAAGAGAGTAAATTTTTGTAAGAAATGTCTTGCCTGGAGTGAGGAGCAATGGAAAACTGTGCTTTGGAGTGATGAGTCAACATTTACTGTCACTGGTACCCCTTCATCACGAGTGTACCGCAAACTAGGCAGTGACCCCCTGGATCCTAAGTACACTTCCAAGTTTGTTAAATTCCCAGCCTCACTCATGGCTTCGGGCTGCTTTACATATTATGGTGTTGGTAGGTTGGTAATTCTACCTGCATATGAAAAAGTGAACCAGAACAATTATTTGGAGCTCTTATGTGATGTTTTAAGTGACTCTTTTGATAAAACCAAGGCAAGAGTATTTATGCAAGATTCTGCCCCTGCACATGTTGTAAAGTCAGTGAAACAGTGGCTAACAGACTGTGAGGTTCCCTTTATTCGAGATTGGCCCGGAAACAGCTCAGATATCAATCCCATTGAGAATTTATGGGCGCACATGAAGCGGCATCTGTGTAGTATGGACACATCATCTTTGCCTAAACTTGAGGCTGCAGCTATGGAGCAGTTTTAGTCCGTCTGTTCTGCAAAACTACGCCATCAGTCTCCCCAGACGCCTTAAGAAGATAATAAAGGTGAAGGGGAATGCCAGTAAATACTAAATTCAATGGTGAGTGTTAATTTATTTGTTTCTCCTTGCTAACCACAAGAATGTTTTCTTTTTTTAAGATGGCGTCAACACTTTCCGCGCCTACTGTATATATACACAGTAAGTCCTCGTATTTCGACAAATTTTACTTGGACGCTTCATTTTTCGCGAAAGACGAAAGTTTCCAACATGTTGCACACTTCGTCATTTTCTCCCAATCTTCATTGCCGCTTCCAGCCGGCAGCCGACACTTTGCAGACGACGCATACCGATGTTCACTTGTTGGCGGCCATCTTGCGACCACCCTGCCCTCTATCGATACAGCAGCGGTACTACAGACTCCTTCACCACTGTGATTTTTGTGCAGCCGAGAAGCAGAGGATTTTGCAAATCATTAAGGAGGGGATAACAGCCCCTGAGATACATTGCCTGACTGGGGCTCTGCACAGCACCATAAGGACACTCAGAAAAAACAAGGCAACTCTCAAAAAGCAGGTGAGTGCACATAAAATAACAATAAAGTAAATGTGTCAGATTTTTTTTCCCCTTAATCTTTATTTGTGCCACGGTTTTTTACTGTATCAGTATCCACCTAATGCAGTTAGTTTTTAGAGTTAACCAACCAAGTGTTAGTTAGAACAATTCAGGGGAAGAATATACAGTATTGTAATGAAAATTGGTAATGTTGGTTACTGTTATGTTGCATCATACCCCTAAGGAAGAACAAGGAACCTCTCAACAAGCAGGTGAGTGCACGTAAAATAACAATAAAGTAAATGTGAGTGTTTTTTTCCCCCTCGACCTTTATTTGTGCCACAGTTTTTTACTATCAATATTCATCTACTGGAGTTAGTTTTTAGAGTTAACCAATGTTAACCAACCAAGTGTTAGTTAGAACAATTCGGGGGAAGAATATACAGTGTTGCAATGAAAATCGGTAACAATGGTTACTGTTAAGTTACATCATACCCCTAAGGAAGAACAAGGAACCTCTCAACAAGCAGGTGAGTGCACGTAAAATAACAATAAAGTAAATGTGTGTGTTTTTTTTTTCCCCCTCAACCTTTATTTGTGCCACGGTTTTTTACTATCAACATCCATCTAATGGAGTTAGTTTTTAGAGTTAACCAACGTTTACCAACCAAGTGTTAGAACAATTTGGTGGAAGAATATACAGTATTGTAATGAAAATCGGTAACACTGGTTACTGTTATGTTGCATCATAACCCTAAGGAAGAACAAGGAACCTCTCAACAAGCAGGTGAGTGCACACAAAATAACAATAAAGTAAATGTGTGTGTTTTTTTCCCCTCAACCTTTATTTGTGCCACGGTTTTTTACTGTATCAATATTCACCTAATGGAGTTAGTTTTTAGAGTGAGATCAGATGCACAAGCCTAGACACAGCAGAGGTGGACGAAATGGCTGTAAGACACCACTTGACACACTACGACTTAGACTCAGGTGTGGTTGACATAACAGAGGAAGAGATGAACTCTAGTGAAGAGAATGAAAGGCCAGATCACACTGCACAGGAGAAGATGACCACCCAGAAATTGTCCCACAGCCTGTTCACCATAACTGGCATGGCAACAACCTTCGAGACATACACCGGGACTATGCCTGAGGCTACCCAGATCCTATCCTCCTTGAATGATCTGAAGTCTCAAGTGATGGCAGTCTACAACAGAAACCTACTGGAGCAGAGACAAGCCAGGATCACACATTTTTTTAATGTGACAAAGAATGTGGCTGCTATTATGCAAGACTTAGACGTGACAGGAGAGGAGGATGAAGGAAAAGAAGTGGACAGAGAGGAAGTGGAGCTGCTGGAGCCTGAATTCGTCTTTGAGGGCTTCGGCTTAGGTGATAGGGCTTCCCCAGAGTGGCCCATGTCACCCAGTAACTAGCCCATCCACCCTCAACACACCTTCACCTACAACTCATGCCAATGTTTACTTTATTTCTGGTAAGGATTTTTGGTGTAGCAGCTCTTTATAACAGTTCTAATGTCATTTCAGGTACATGTTTATTGTGTTATGCCGTATAAGCAACTAGTAAACACTCCATATTTAATTTTGGGTAGGGCATGTTTGGTGTTATAGGACTTTGATAAGGTAAGGTAGCTGTTCCACTGGAA
>JAGKTI010001514.1:63682-83284 GCA_018397915.1 Birgus latro | reverse complement strand
AATTTGTATTTCCCACCTCCCATATGAATATCAATATCTTCTTTCAATTTAGTCTCTACAAAGCACATAACATCAGGTTCGTGTGCCCTCAAAAAATCATTGATTTCTAACCTTGCCGATATTAGTCCATCAATGTTTGTGTACGCCACTTTCAAACTTTTTTCATCGTTTTTTATTCTCTCGTCTCCTTCCTTCCGTCGGTACCACTTTCTCAATTTCTGGTCCATAATTCTCCAATAGAACTCTGTCTTCTCTTTCTCCGTTCGTTGTTCGTTTTTTATCTTTGCTTCCTTTACTAACTCCTTTAATTTAGCTCTTTCCTCTTCATTTGCATCTCTCCTAATCCAAACATTTTTAAACCCCTCTTTCTCTGACAATTTCCACGTTCTACTTATGATTTCATTCACTATTACTTGGGACTTAAACTTTACTTTCAAGGGCCTTGCCCCACCATCCTCGTACTTTCCCAACCTAAACACTTCTTCAATCTCTTCTTGGGCTTCATTGTTTCCTTCCATAACCACTGCTATTATTTCTTTAGCCTTGCTCAGCTCCTCTCTCTCTCTTTCAGATCTTACTGTCATTCGTTTTTCTTTTATTCCTGAGATTATCACACATTTTTTCTTGTCTGCTACATCCCTAACCAAAGATTCTCTACTTCTTAGTACTCTTACCACTTCCTTCTCCACTTTTTCCTTACTTTGTTGTTCTATGATTTCCTTCATATTTACATTTCCTTCCTCCTGTATTTTCTTCCACCCCTTATGTTGCTCCTTAATTTCCTGAATATGCTCATCTTGCCTCCTCGATTTTGATTCGTATTCATCTAGTTTACTTTTTATTCTGTCCCTTTCTTCTTCCAACCTCTTATTCTCCCTCTTCAGCTGTTTTATTTCATTTAATGCGGATTCGTTATTCGCCTTTAATTCTGTAACTTCTTTTTCTTGTTCCTCACTACGTGTGCTAACTTTTTCCAGTCTATTCTGTAGGACTTTGATCTCTCTCTCTTGCTCTATGGTCCGTTCCTGCAGCTGCTTAATTACTTCCCATACCTTTTTTAACTCCTGGACATTCCTCTCTGCCGTTTTCTCTACACCTGCTACTCTTGTTTCTTGCAGCTTATCACTTCCTTTGCCTACATTTAGCTCAGTGAAGCCCACAAATTCCCCCTCGCCAGTTGTAAACAATCTTCCGTCTCTCTCCGCCATGATGCAACCATATGGAAACTTTCTTTTTCACTTTGTCTTGTATTTTTAGGGCCGAAACTTGCGTTTTTTTAAACTAATATCCGACGGGACCACCACTCACGCATTCAACCACATAATCACAATAGGCTATCTGCTTTTCGCTGCTAGTTCTGCGATTATTTCCCCTCGATCCAGGAGCAGCTCCGTCTCTCTCCCTTTGCGACCTGTGTGTATGTGTGAGGTGGAGGGAGTGAGGGAAGGAGGAGACCGAGGATGAGATGGAGGGATGGAGTAGAGAGGTATATGTGAGAGGGGAGTGTTAGTTGAGGGGATGGGAAGTGAGAGACTAACTAGGTGAATGTATGTGATTGAGGTGGAGGGGGCAAAAGAGAAGGGAAGACCAAGGATGAGATAGAGAGATGGCAGTGAGAGACTAGGTAGAAGAGTGTGTAAGTGAGGTGTGGGGGGAAGAAGCAGGTGGATACTGAGGATGAGATGGAGGAATAGAGTGGAGAGGTATATGAGAGATGGGGGGTTTAAGTTGGGGGAAGGGCAGTGAAGTGGCAGGGGACAGGGCGACATGGAGGCGATTTGTTTGTGGCCACCCCAATGGGATTAAGGTGTCTGGCAATAGATGGACAGACAGGATAACGTAAAATGAGGAGCCTGGTGATCTAGTGGGTTAAAGTGCTTCATAGTACTGTGGATCCTACAGACAGGAGTCCTATGTTTATTTGCAGTGTAGTGCCCAAATAATGCTACTCAGGAAGGAGTGACTGACAGGCTGACAGACACATGCACAAGGAAGCCTTAATAAACAAAACAAAAGGAAACAAAACGAAAGGAAACACAATGAAAGAGAACACAATGAAAGGAAACACAAAGGGAAACAAACGACACAAAACGAAAGGAAACAAAACAAATGGAAACAAAATGAAAGTAAACAAAACAAAAGGAAACAAAACAAGAGGAAGCAAAACAAGAGGAAACAAAATAAGAGGAAACAAAACAAGAGGAAACAAAACAAAAGGAAAAATGAAACAAAACAAAACAATTGGAAAAAACGAAACAGAGCACAACCGAACACACCTGCAGATGTTTGCCCGTCTGTGTTGGTGATGGGGGTCGTGCCGGGGTGGTCAGCGGGGTAATTTTCCTATAGCTGTTGCTGCCCTGACTCACACCACCCTGACTCACACCATACTGACTCAGCAAGTTCTTCAGTTCACTCACAAACGGACAGCAAATAGTCAGCATCTGTTGATGTGGGGGGGCAACAGGAGTTACTACACATGCCTGACCATTACATGTGTGGTATGTATGTGTGTATGCATGGATGTATGTATGGATGGATGGATGAACAGATGTATGGATGCTATGGTATATATGTATTTACCTAATTTACCTAGTTGTATTAACCTAATTGTGATATACAAGAAATGAGCTACACTCGTGGGGTCCCGTCTCTGTTTCTAAATACTGTACGTCAAATTTTGCTTTGAACTCATTTAAGTTATTAGACTGGATGATCTCTTTGTCCAGGCTATTGTACAGGTCTATGCATCTATAATGAAAACTATATTACTTGATGTTCTTCAAGCAGCGTGGCTTCTTCAGTTTCAGTCCATGTCCTCTTGTTGCTCTCTTATCCCACACAAACAGATCTTCTCTGTCAACTTTATCTACTCCTATCATGGTCCTGAACACTGCAATCATGTCACCCCTCTCTCTCCTTTCCTCTAAGAAAGGTAAATACAGCCTTTCCAGCCTCTCTCTGCACGACAGATCTGCCAGACTGGGGACGATCTTGGTTGCTGTTCTTTGTATTCTCTCAGTCTTATTTATACCTTTCTTTTTGTGTGGGCACCACACTACTGCTGCATATTCTAACCCGGGGCAGATCATTACCACTTTCAATTTTTTCATAATCTTCTCATCCATGTAATGAAATGCTACTCATATGTTAGTCAAGAGTTTATATGTCTCTGTCTTGTTAATGTGTCTTTCAGGTGACAAACTATCATGGACCAGAACTCCCAAATCTTTCTCTTCTCTCACTTTTGTAACTGATTCATTACCCATCATATAATTCAGTGATGGCCTCTTGGTGCCTTTACCCATTTCCAATATTTTACATTTTTTTGCGTTGAATTTCATTTCCCAAATCCAGCTTCAATCATGTATCCTATCCAGATCCTCCTGCAGCATTCTACAGTCTTCCTCAACTTCTACCTTCCTCAAGATCTTTGCATCATCAGCAAACAGACTTGTGTAACTGTTCACTCCATCTACCATATCATTTACATAAATCAGGAACATTACTGGCGCTAACGCCGAGCCCTGAGGGACACCACTTGTTACTTCCCTCCATCCAGACATCCTGTCCGTTATTACTGTCCTCATTTGTTGTCTCTCAAAAGGTCTCTCATCCATTCCAGAAGGCTCCCCTTCAGTCCTCCTATATGCTCTCTTATGGGGTACAGTACCTTGTCGAAGGCTTTCTCCAGATCTACTGTACATACACACAATCCACCCAACTGTCTCTCTCCTGTAGCACATCAATCGCTCTTGAACAAAAGCTCAACAAGTTGGAAACATATGACCTACTTCTGAAGCCAAACTGACTTTCAGTCAAAATACTCATCTCTTCCAGATATTATATCCATCTATCTTTCAGGATTCTCCCACACAATTTTGTGACCATGCTGGTCGAGGACCCTGGTCTATAATTCAGGGGTTCTTCCTTGTTTCCTCCCTTATAAATTGGTACCACATTTGCCCTCTTCCATTCCCAAGGCACTTTCCCCTCTTCCAGAGAACACACAATTAAACTGTGAATCTTATCTGCCAGTTGTTCTCTGCATTCCTTCAGTACCCAATTAGAGATTCCATCTGCACCTGGGGCTTTCCTTACATCTTGAGTTTCCAGTAATTTAAATATACACTTCCTGCACTTCCACTTTTATATCTTTTATCACTACATTTCTTGTCACTCCCTCCCCCTCCACAAAATCCCTTTCTTTAGTGAAAACTGATTGGAAACATTTGTTCGTTATTTCAGCTTGCATTGTCGCATCATTATAGACCTCTCCTTCTACTTTCAGTTTGGTGAGTCCTTCCTTTTGTTTCAATTTGCCATTAACAAATCTATAAAACAATTTGGGTTCATCCTTACATTTGTCAATTATAACTTTTTCAAAGTTCCTTTCTTCCTCTCTGCATATTCATGTATATTCATTTCGAGTTCTTTTATATTCTTTCTTTGTTCTGTTATTACCTCTCTTTCTCCATTTGATCCACGCCATGTCCCTCTATTTTTTCGCTATCATACACATTCTATTAAACCATTCCATTTTCCGGTTTTCTTTCCTCCTTACTCTTGGAACATATTTCTCCACTCCCAAATTATAGAGGTCTGGAAAGATATCCCACTTCCTCTGCATCTCTCGTGTCTCTGAATTTTCTCCAACCTGCATTTTCGAAAAATTTCCTCAATTCTGCAAAGTTTGCTTTCCCAGGGTTGCACCTTCCCTGCCTATAGCTTGTCTCTTGGCACCACACTCCCTATTATCATCTGGAACTCAATGACCACATGATCACTGTTTCCTACAGGACACAGATACAGTATTTCAAAGATTCAATTATGTCAGGTTCTTTGGTTAGCAATAAATCTAATCTTGATGGTGTGTCATCACCTCAGAATCGTGTCTCTTCTTTGACCCACTGTGTCATTACATTATTCATTACAGTGTTTAACAATGTAGTGCCCCATGAATCTTCGCTGCATCTTGAGTCCCATTCCTTCCAGTTCAAGTCTTTACAATTAAAATCACCTATTAGAATTATGTCCCTGCTTTTCTCAATCACTTTCTGTAGATAACTAACCATGTCTGACAACATCTCCTGGTATTCGTCGTCATTCCATGCTCTTGTCTTAGGGGGAACATATACAACTGAGATGTCTTTCTTGTCATTCTCTCCAGTTTCTAATTTCATATTTACCACTTCAGCCCTACCCTCTCCCATTTCCACAGTATCCACATTTATGTTGTTCTTCACTGCTATCATCACTCCTCCTCCCATTTTTTCTTTTCTGTCTCTTCTCCACAGTTTGTATTTATCATCTCCCATATGGATATTAATATCCTCTCTTAATTTGGTCTCTACAAAGCACATAACGTCAGGTTCATGTACCCTCAAGAAATCGTTGATTTCTAACCTTGCCGATATTAAACCACCAATATTAGTATATGCCACTTTCACACTTTTTTGGGTGTTTTTTATACCCTCTTCTCTCCTTCCCTTCATCGGTGCCACTTCCTTAATTTCTGATCCATAACTCTCCAACAAAACACTGCCTTCTCTTCCTCTGTTCTCTGTTTGTTTTTTGCCTATGCTTCTTTTACTAACTCCTTTATTTTAGCTCTTTCTTCCTCATTTGCATCTCTCCTTATCCAAACATTTTTGAATCCCTCTTCGTCTGAAAATTTCCATGTTCTACTGATGATTCCATTCACCATTACCTGGGACTTAACTTTACCTTCAATGGCCATGTCACTCCTTCCTCATACTTTCCTAACCTAAACACTTCTTCAATCTCTAATTGAGCTTTGTTGTTACCCTCCATAACTACTGATATTATTTCTTTAACTTTACTCAATTCTTCTCTTTCTCCTTCTGATCTTATTGTCATACATTTTTCTTTTGCTCCTGAAATTATTACACATTACTTCTTATCTGCTACATCCCTGACTAAAGATTCTCTACTTCTCAGTACTCTAACCACTTCCTTCTCCACCTTTTCCTTGCTTTGATGTTCTATAATCTCTTTCAAATTAACATTTCCTTCCTCCTGGATTTTCTTCCTCCCCTTATGTTGCTCCTTGATTTCCTTAATGTGCTCATCTTGCATCCTTGATTTTGAGTCATGCTCATCTAGTTTACTTTTCATTCTGTCCCTTTCTTCTTCCAACCTCTTATTCTCCCTCTTGAGCTGTTTTATTTCATTTGAGGCATTCATTACTCACCTTAATTCTGTGACTTCTTTTCTTGTTCATCACTACGTGTGCAAACTTTTACCAGTTTATTCTGTAGGACTTTGATCTCTCTCTCCTATGTGTGAGTGTGTACAGTATATGTATGTAAATATGAATATACAGTAAAACCTCGATATATCGGACTTCGGTAGACCAGAATTCGCTTTTATCGGACTTGAGGAGCTACCGGACTAAACTCCTATATATCGGAAAAAGTCCGATAAAGCCAGAAAGCAGTCCGGACTGCCTGACCACTTCAGCTATGTTCACCACAATAAGACAAGTAAAAGACATGTTTTTCAGTGCACAGTACAGTATTATTATACCATTTGATTAATGTAGTGAAGGTATAACACAGTACAATACTGCAATGGTGGTGAAAACTACCGATGCAATCCGGACTAATGTCTGATATATCGGAAAAAGTCCGGATTAGCAGGGGTACGTCCGGATGTCGCTTTTATTGGAAAATCGTATATTTCGGACTGGCCTAAGCCCCAATTAGTCCGTTATAGTGAGGTCTTACTGTACGTATGTACAGTAAGTCCTCATCTTTCGCCGTTTTGATGTTCTGCCAAAACGTAGCGAAACGTGAAACGTCGAAGTGGGAAGTTAAGAATCAATGGGAAAAATAGATGGGGCATTCCAGTGGGACAGGTACCTACCTTATCACAAAGTACTATAACACCAAACAGGTCCTACCCAAAATTAAATGAGCGTTTTCTAGTTGCTTATACAGCCTAACACAATAAACATGTACCTGAAAAGACATTAAAAGTGTAACAAAGGCCATTGAAAGGCCAAACCCTCGAATGCATCCCACACAGTTTGTTTTGATCACGTGATTCACTGTACTGTTTTTCCACACTCCACAGGACTGAATTTGTAAGTTCAACATTTACATTACTGTTCTGGTAAGTTTATGTGCAAGTTAAAATACTATTAAATAATGTTAAAGCAAGACATAAAGTCTCTATACCAGTTTACCTGATAGCCATTGGGATGTTGACTGGATCAGTTGTTCTTTTAAGATTTGCGGTAGTGCTATTCCATAGAACTGAATTTCCAAGTTCAACAATTATATTACTGTTCTGGTAAGTATATGTGCAAGTTAAAATACCATTAAATAACATTAAAGCAAGAAATAAAGTCTTATAAGCAGTTTATCTGATAACCGTTGGAATATTGACTTGTTTGGTAGCCTTAGATCAGCCGAGCTACCAAAACAGTGAGGATGGGAGATCCTGCAAGGTCATGTACTGATAGTGTTTGTATTTGATAGTTTGTATGCTCGTGTCAACAAAACTCACATTTAACACATTAATAATCATTCTTATATAAATGCACTTGTATTATGAAGCTGAAGTAGTCGCCATCTTCTTTGTTTACAAACAGGGGAGCATATGCGTCGTCTGCTGAGTGTCGGCTGCCAGCTGGGAGCGTCGAGGTTAGGGGGAAAATGACAAAGTTTGCAACATGTCGAAAACTTTTTCCTTTCGCGAAAAATGAAGCGTTGAAGTAAAATGTGTCAAAATATAAGGACTTACTGTATGTAAGTATGAATATATGAATAATATGTGTATATATAAGTATGTGAGTATGTCTGCATGTATGTATGTTGGTGTATGTACTCTAAAAATATCTCTAGAAATCTAAAAAAAAAAAAGTCTCACGAATCTGGCTTTCTATTTCTTTAAACGGGAGAGCCTGTGCACTCAGCCTTGGAATCTTCAATAAAAAATATGGGACTGACAATATTACAGAACTCGACAAAGTACAATTAACTCTCAACTGTCCATCTTCACAATATCCGGCGCTACTGACTCTGCTCTATTAAAGCAATATCTGGCAAAATTTTGCAATAGCTAGCACCAAAATGAGACATAACTGGCGGTTCCATGCAATATCCGGCGTTGAGGTGTATCAACCGGCTCATAAACAATAGCCAACCAGCACTGTATCATTGAACTATATCATTATTTTATTGTATTTTATGTTTAATTTTCATCTTTTACTCATGGAAAAGGTTTTAAGATAGAGGTTTGAGATGGACAGTAACACAATATCCAGCTCAACATCAAATACTGAGCCGATGGGGGGTACTATACTATTTTCCTTTAACACACATACACACAAATGGCAATTCCTTTGGGTTAAATTAGGGTACACTACTTAAAGCTATCTTGTAAATCAAATAAAGCTCTGAAACTCACCTGATGGTCGACAAAATCGGTGGCGTCGAGAGAAACAACAAGCTCTGGTGAGATCCTGGCAGTGGAGGGTTTGTTTGGGGTGATTTGTGGGCTGGCCAGCATGCCAATGGTGAGGAATTTTGATGGCGTCTTTAGCGGTGAAAGAGAGTGACCTGATGTAAAGAGGAAGAAAGAGAGTTATTATTATTATTACTATTATTATCATTATTGTTATTATTATTATTATTATTAGGATTAGGATTATTGTGGTAGGTGGGGGCACTCACCATCCACTCAATTGATGTAGTGGTGCTCTCGGGTGTCTGCCCTTTCCTCTCCTCCATCCTTCAATTAATTCTCTTCTGTCTTTCTTTTCTTCATTCTTTTTTTGTCCTTCTGCCTATGGGTGACTTTAAACTCCCTCTTCTGTCTTTGTTGCCTTCATTCTTTCCTTGTCCTTCTGTCTGTGGATGACTCTACACTGAGTGACAAGCCAAATGGTTTCCTGTACACCAGGAAACTATTTACTATGCTGGGTGGTAACCATATAACCAAATTCTGGCACCTGGTGGTTTAGTAGGTAATTACGGTGCTCCAATCGGATTGAGCCGATGAAGGTTTATATCCAAGGGGTGGTTGGGGTTTATGCTCAAGTAATGCCATTCAGGGATGAGTGAGGCTGGGCACTCTCATCTTAAATGTCAGGACCAACTTGCCTAGCCCCAGGCTCCTACGCTCCTCTGTGGGGCAACATAGGATTGGATAATGAATGAATGATTAGGATTACTATTACTGTTATTATCATCAATACTGTTATTCATCTGCATCCTTTTTCCCACCCTAGGCTGGGGTAAGGTAGGGTCCACAGAGCAACCCTAATCCCTACATTCACACTTCTACACCCAACTGCTATCCTCCATCCTCTCCACATACCCAAACCATCTCAATCTACCCCTCTTCATCACAAAACTAATACACTCCAGTCCCATCCATCACATATAAATCAATCAAAAAATAAATAAAATAAAATAAAAAAAGTACCTTGATACTGCTGCTTTGAGGGTGTGTTGGTAGTCAGGTCGTGTACAGAGTCAGGTGTGGAGTCATGTGGCAACATAACCATTCTTAGGCAGCCGACACATCGTTGACTGTAGTTGGAGCCGATGGTGGCAAGGGTCGAGCTGTACTCAGATTGGTCAATTTCTGCCTCACTGGGGTCGGCAAAGAAGAGACCATCCGGGAAATTCGGCAGGTCAAAGAACCACCCGAGTATGAGCTTGAGGAAGAAGGCTGACGATGGTGAGAATGCTGATTGTGCATTTTGTGGAATTTGGTTGGGACAGAAGGGGCAAATTTCCTGATCCTTCTGTGGTCTGGTAACATAGAGGAGTCTGAAGATAGCAATAAGTGCCATGACGACTGTGAGGTAGTGACGGGAGTGTAAGGCAACCGTGTCAACCATACTAAGTAGCTCTACGATCCATGACACACACACTACCAGCTGCCCTATGCCCGCTGAATGCCTCAGAGCCCCACACAGGTTAATTGGTGGTTGAACACGCCCTCGCAGCACCACCTGGGATGCCATGACCTTCTCTGGGAGCGGCTCAGAGGTTTGGTATGGCAAGAATTCCAGAAAACCCAGAAACTTGGCTAAAATGCGGAGGCGAAGGACGGCCGTGCGCGCCTCATCTCGACCCAGGCTGTCAAGGGGACTGCCATCCTGACTCTCAGCAAAAGCCAGTTCTTGCTCACTAGCCGATGTGATTTTCGCCGTCAGTATATCTCTAAGGTGACAGTTGAAAGCCGGACTGTCAGCGGTCACCAAGAATGCCCTGAAGAACTCTTGTGCGCCTGGGAATGTTGGGACAGGACAGGGGCCGCCTAGCCTGGAGGGTGTCACCAGCCGCTCATAAAGCCGCTGATATTTCCCTGGATGGTGGACACGAAGGGCTGTCAGGAAATTCAAATCCTCTTCATCTTGAGACAGTGGACAAGCCTGATCTCCTGTGCACATGGTGAGCAACTGAGACTGAAAAAGACGAGCAAAGTGGGCGTGGTTAGCTGGAGTGGGGTGCATGCCGAGGACCTGTTTGATGCGGGGTCCAAGCGCATGACTGAAGCTCCAGCCTGGGGTGAGATGGCTGCCCTCCCACACACGCAGCATCTCGTAGAACAAGTCACGCTGCTTTCGAAACACCTGAAATGCCTGATCACTTGGGAAATTATTGCGATTATCAGTATCCGACTGAAACGACACACTAGCGATGGGAGACTTGGCTTTGGGAAGGGCTGGAGGCTGGCAAGGGAGCTGGAGATGGGCCAGGAGACGATCATACAGCTCTTCTGAAAACACGGCCACGCTGGGATGTTCCAGGAGTAACTGTAGTGTTCCCCGATCAAACAGGCAAACCAGGTCCCATGAAAGATACAATACACTTACAGCAAAATACACACAATTGTGAATACTGGCAAGAAGAGAAGAATGAGAGGCAAGTTTTTCACTCTCACTTTTCTCATTCTCAGTCTCTGCATCTGGTGCCTCTTCTCCCAATATTTCAGGATCATTTCTCTCACCATCACTCTGAGCGTTTTTGTTCTCAGCCTTTTCCTCGAAGGCCTTACTATCATGAGTCCGTACAATGCGAACAGTAAGAAGCTGCACAAGGAAATAGAACTCCACCATGATGTTAGGGGCAAGGTTGAAGAGCATGAGTTCGGTGTACACTCTAGCCAGAACATCTAAAGTCTCTCTCTTGTTGACCAGGTTTGGGGTCGCTTCCACAAATTCCGGGACCCTGTTTAACATCTTTGGTAGCGGCTGGTGACACTCCTGGGGTCCGTCCATCCGACTTTCACCGGCTGTTCTGTCACCCTGCCTCTTAAGGCGCTCCTGTCGAAGTAGCTTACGCTCCTCCTCTAAGGTGTTTGATCCGGTTTCCTGGTAGTATAGGAATGACGACCCATGACTCTGTGCCTCACCAAACACAGCTCTGGCCCCAAACCCATTCCCCTGAGCTCCTCGTCTGCCAGAAGTTGAGACTGGGGTGGGGTTGATGCGGCGTTTCTGCTGCCGATCATGTGAGGGGGCCGGTGTACCCACCACCGGAAATGCATCTTGGTCGCTAAAATCCAGTACCGAGGGCAGACTGGGCTGATTGAGGGACCAAGGACTGCTCAGACTCTTGCCTCCAGGATTCTTCTTCTTATGTACCTTAACATCCGGGGTAATAAAATCTCCAAGACTTAGCCGCTGTTCACTGTGCCTTGTGTTCCCCTCACCACCCTGCTTCCTGCCCCTGTGATACGGCCCCCTAGAGGTGTCCCTGGGGCCTAGGGCACTGCGGCAGGTTGGGGTGCTTGAGCCCGACTCTCTTTTGTGAGCCGAGCGTGGCGTGGATGTCAACAAATCTGCCTCTCGTAAAACATGACCCACTTCAGGAACATGGCTGTGTACTCCATTGCCTCCCACATCCTGGAAATAAAAAACAGATTACTTATTTATTTATTTATTTATTTATTTACAAAAGATGAATACAGGATAAAAAAGGGGTGTAAATTTGGGGGATGGAGAGTGATAGACTGATTAGGAGTGTATGCTGGTGAGGTGGAGAGGGGACAGGGATAGAGGGAGGTGGAGAGGGGACAGGGACAGAGGGAGGTGGAGAGGGGACAGGGACAGAGGGAGGTGGACACTGAGGATAAGATGGAGGAATGGTGAGTGAGAGACAAACTAGGAGTGTCTGTGAGTAAGGTGGAGGTGGGGAGAGGGAGCGGAAGATGGACGACGAGTTGGAAGGATGGAGAATGAGAGAGACTATCTAGGAGAGTGTATGTGAGTGAGGTGGAGGGGAAGGGAAGAGGGAAGGGGAGATTGAGGATGAGATGGAGGGATGGAGCAGAGAGGTGTATAAAAGACAAGGTTGTAAGCTGGGGGGAGGGAAGTGAAATGGCAGGGGACAGGGCGACATGAAGGAGGTTCGTTCGTGGCCACCCCTTACAGGATTAAGGTGTCTGGCTATATATAAGTAGACAGAGAGACAGACAGACAGATAGACAGAGAGACTCTGATAAACAGATGGACAGATAGACTGATAGGCAGATAAACATAAATATCCCTGAAACAGTACCTTAACAGGGGTGTCGGAGAATTGCAGTGTTTTGACTCGGCGTTGCTGAGCCTGTTTGCGGCCTTGTGTTTTGGTCGAGGTGGTCTTGCCTGGTGATACGTACTTGGTGACAGGCAGGGAGCTGGGGACCTTGGCTGGTGATGCCCCGTGGACCACACTCTCTTGTAACACACTGAAATACACAAATACAATGGATAAAGACTACGGATGGATGAATCACTCTTGCGTGATAATCAAAGACGGAAATGTGGGTTTTATTTTCCGTCTATAAAGACTACACAATTCAACCTAACCGAACCGAGCCTAACCTAACCGAACCGAACCTAACTGAACCGAACCAAACCAAACCAAACTGAACCGAACCTAACTCTCTTGTAACACACTGACATGAACCCGTACAAAGGATATGGATTAAATTGTTCCATCAGAATATGTATTTTAAATTTTGTTCATGATATCTCCAAAATTATAATCTTCATATAAATTTTTCAAACTGGAGGGGATAGATGCTGTTCCTAATATATTTCATTAATGTCAAGCTGAATGATAAATGTTTAGTGATAGAGAGTATACACACACACACACACAAACTGAAAGGGGTTGAGTACCACTGCAATTTAGTAAGTAATTTGGTAACATACAGATCATTAGTAGCCATTACTAACACTTCTTACAATACTATCTATCTATTGCCAGACGCCTCAATCCCGTAAGGGGTGGCCACAAACAAATTGCCTCCATGTCACCCTGTCCCCTGCCATTTCACCGCCCTGATCCCAGTTCACACTCCCCCCTCTCATATACCTCTCCACTCCATCCCTCCATCTCATGTTTGGCCTCCCTCTCCCTCTCCCCCTCTCTACCTCACTCACAAATACTCTCCTCGTTAGACTCTCGCTCTCCATATGGCCAAACTACCTCAATGTATTTCTCCTAATGCTTCCTATCACTAACAAAAAATACAAACAAGAAGCCCTCTTACAATACAGTTCATGGAAATAATAAGCAATAAAGAATTACTAATGCACCAAATTCTAGTGTTAATCTACTGCTAAAGCTCAGTGGCATAAAACAGACAATCCAGCAACTGTACATCTATCTATCTGCTGCCAGATGCCATAATTCACTACATCAAGTGAGTGGATGATGGTCGCCACCACCTGAGCCTTAGTGAAATTGTTAAATACTCACTCTCTCGACTGATCCCGAAGAAAGTTGAAAAACACCGGCACAAACTCTACTCTAAATGGGGTCAGGTCTTCCGGTATTTCATCCTAAAAGAGAAAAAAGGAAGGAAAAATTATTATGCAAATTATAACAAAATTATTAAAGCGTATAACTCTATCGCCGTGGCAACCTTCATCATCACCACCCTCACCTTTTTCTCACTTATGGAAGGTGTGAGGTAAGACACACGTATAGGGAAAGATAAAATACAAAATTGGGAGAATCATCTTCATCATCATCAATCGTCACCATCATCATCATCACTACCATCATCCATTATCATTATCAATCGTTACCCTCATCATCATTAATCGTCACCACCATTGACATCATCATCAATCGTCACCATCATTGTCATCATTATCATCATCAATCGTCATCATGACTACCATCATCCATCATCATCATTGTTATCATCACTCTTTTTCCCACCTAATGATGGGCTCAGGCTTTCAAGGTTTCCTAATAACTTTTCTTCAGTGATTTATTCTGCACATTTGCTACATGTCAATATTCTCTGGTAGCCACTCACTTGATGTAGTGCTGCCTACTGATTCCTTCACCATTATCATTCTTTTTTCTGTGTCTGCCCTCCTGTCTTCCTATTTCTCACCATCATCCACTCACTTGTTGTAGTGCTGCCTACTTATTCCTTCGGCATTATCACTTTTTCTGTCTGCCCTCCTCTCCTCCTATTCCTCACCATCATCCACTCACTTGATGTAGTCTTGATGTAGTGCTGCCTACTTCTTCCTTCACCTCTATCATTCATTTTCTGTGTTTGCCCTCCTCTCTTCCTGTTTCTCCCATCTTTCCTGTCACTTTCTATTACTCTTCTTTCTTTTTCAGGTGGCTTTACACTGAGTGACAAGTCTACTGGTTTCCTGTAAGCCAGGAAACCATTTACAACACTGGATGGTAACCATATAACCAGCCTATACGTGTTCCCTACGTGTCAACAAGTGGGTTGGCAGAGGATTAGTGCCCCTCCCCGTAAAACAACTAACTCAAAGACAAACAGCCACCCCTTACCCAATTATGGCGTCTGGCTAGGGATGGATGGATGTCATTATCATCATCATCACCATCACCCGGACCTCCTTTCCCACCCTAGGGCAGGGTGAGGCGTAGCAATGTCCACATAGCCAAAGTCTGCCCAATCCAATGGGCCACGCTTCCATTCGCTTATCATTCAAGCCCCGGGAATCCTGGCTCTATCGGATATGCCAAAAACATTCACCACATTCTGCAGCTTCACATAAGCATATCCGACAGAGTCAATCTGGACACTGTCATGTTAAAAAGGTGCCAAATCCTTGATCATTCACTTCTCACAACATTCACCAAGCCAGCTAGATTTCTTGTCAATCCCCTAGCTTCACCAACTTCCATACCTCTCTTCCTCACACACTCATCCATCATAACCCTCCACCTTCCCCTTGGCCTACCTTGCCTCCTCCCTTCTTCAAATTTGCTCAAATATACCTTTTTCACCACTCTATTGTCAACCATTCTCTCCATCTGACCATACCATCTCAGTACACTCTCTTCAATTCTGGTGTCCACACATTTCCTCACTCCACATCTTTCATGAGTTACATTATTTCATATCCTATCCACTCTCTGTACTCCACATACATTTCTCAGCAGTCCCATCTCCACTGCTCTCACTCTTGACTTTTCATTTTCTTGTCACACCATAGCCTCACATCCATATGTTAAAGTTGGCACTAACACTCCTTCATGTACGCCTCGTGCAGCTGCAACACTCAAGCCCCCGTTTCTTATCAAGGCCTTCATTGCACCAGCTACTTTCCTTCCTTGTGTCACTCTAATTTCTACATCTTTTGCCCATTTTCCTCTCTTTTCTATCACTGTACTCAGGTATTTGAACTCTCACCAATTCCAGTCTCACTCCATTCACTGTAACATCGCACTGGGAGTCACCTTCTCTCTCACTAACCATCACTTTACTCTTCTCTACATTTACTCTCAAGGCAAGACACTCACAGACATCACCAAATCTCTGCACCAGTCTACCAAGTTCTTGTCCGGTATTTGCAAGCAGTACTGCATCATCAGCATACAACAAATTAGAGATATTCCATCCATCATCATTCATTACCAATGCCATCCCTCTCTCCATTACTTGTGTTTTTATTTCTCTCATCACCCCATCCATATATGTATTGAACAACCATGGGGACATCACACAACCTTGTCGCACACCCACCCTGAATGTGAACCATTCTCTTAGATACCCATTAACCCTTGCACATGCTTCACTACCATCATAAAAACTCTTGACGGAACCTAGCAGCTTACCATCTATACCGTATGTGTGCAAAACTTTCCACAATCCTTCTCTGTCTACTTTGTCATATGCTTTCTCCAGATCCATGAATACCACAAACACCATATGGTCCTTCTCACAAGACTTCTCCACCATCTGTTTCACTGCAAATATTTGATCCACACATCTTCTGTTTCTTCTAAAGCCACCCTGTTCATCACTCACTAGGACTTCTGATACTGTAAAATGGGGCCATTCATCTCACCTGGGGCAATTAGGCTTAATAAGAGGTAATGAGACTCAGGTGGTCCAGACAGTGTAAATAAGGGTATATCTGACTTTCTCATATGGTGGCAATTATATTCTAAAATCACTAATTAATATTATAAACAAACTTTAGGGATAGCTTGCTGAAGGTAAGTGAACTGTGATCAATTTTCCATTCCTGTTATCAGATTTTGTTTTAGCTGTGATTTACAACAGTAAAGACAAGCTTAACTGCATTTTCCTCCACTGTCCCTTGGATATCTAATAACAAGTTAAATGCCATTAATGTTTATCCACCTACCAAAGTAAGTTAGCTGCTTTCATTTATAAAATATTATGCTTTCAGACTAATGGGGCAATTTGATTCAACCCCCTGGGGGGATTTAAAGGATAATCTCCCTGGTACAGACTGGGTACATGGCTTCCTGAAGAGACAAAGACCTGTTGTCCTCCAGGATATGCCAAAATAATTTGAGGTAGTGGGCTGCGGTCTCTGAAGATGTACTTTAAAAGCTAGAAGACAGCTTTAGGGGAGTAACTCTTGCAAACATCGTTAACTATGACGAAACCAGCATCACAGATGATCCTAAAGGAAAACTCCAGATATTCTGGCATGGTACTAAACATGCTGAGCATATCATGAATACGACAAAGAGTTCAACATCCATCGTGTTCTCCATCACTGCCAGTGGAAAGCACCTTAATCCATAAGTTGTTTACAAGGCTGAATGCTTGCAGCAGTCATGGAGTGAAGTAGGCCCAATCGACATATATAACCCAATTTCTGGCTGACTCGAACTGAAGCAAGAGGAGTGGAAAGGCAGGTCTCCTGAAGGCACACAACCAAAGGACAATACTGAGCAAGAATGCATCAAAGGTCGGAGTGATTTGAATGAAAACTTCAAATGTTCATATATGTCTTTTTCTGTGTTTTTCTATGTTGAAATCTATTTTCACATATGAAGCTGGATTGTCTGTGCTTCAATAACCATGCAATAAAGCTTTCTAGATGCTCTAAATGTTGCACTATAAATTTTAGTAAGATGAAAAATAGCCAAAAATGAATTGAATAGTCCCATCTTAAGGGACATGTAATACTGTATACAAAGTACTTCTCCTAAAATATGGACCAAAGTTACCTAAAATATGGACCTACATTTATTATGAGGGTCGAGGATCAACCTAAACAGATGAAAGGGATGAAGCAGGATGTTAAATTGTTAAAGTAATTCCTTGTTTAATATCCATCTATTGCTAGACACATTCATCCTGTAAGGAGCGGCCACAAACAAATATCCTCCATGTCGCCCTGTCCCCCGCCATTTTGCTGCCCTCCCCCCAGCTCACACCCCTCTCTCTCATATACTTTTACTTTATATGTTTGGGTGATGTGGTGCTTACAATGGTGCCCTTGTTAACTGGGTGGAGACCATGTCTGTGTGTGTTTCTGACACCATAACAGTATGTATTTAGCAGATATAAATAGTTGCAATGTGGTAGGTGGTGGCGACCATCATCCACTCACTTGATGTAATGCTGCCAACTTCTCCCTTAGCCTTTATCATTTTTTTCTGTGCCTGCCCTCCTCTCTTCCTATTTTTCCTATCTTTCTTGTCACTTCTTATTGCTTTTTTCTTTCTTTTACAGGTGGCTTTACATTGAGTGACAAGCCAAATGGTTTCCTGTAAGCCAAGAAACCATTTACAACGCTGGGTGGTAACCATATAACCAAACCATACGTGCTCCCTACGTGTCAACAAGTGGGTTGGTGGAGGGTTAGTGCCCCTCCCTGTAAAACAAATAACTCAAAGTCAAATGGCCACCCCTTGCGGGATTATGGCATCTGGCAATAGATAGATAGATAGAAATAGTTGCAAAAGGCAATATCTGAGTTTACAGGTGAAGTGCCCTGAACCAATTAGGATAAATCACACAATGGGCACAGTACCAATGATGAGCGAAAACCAAGGGATCACTGTACTCATGAAACTTACACCTGTTGATATCACAGCATTTTTCCTATGCAATTTACATCCCGATATTCACTTGTATGTTATTTTAATATTCCATTATCACAGAGTTTGTATCAAATCATTTATAATGACCCCAACATACTTGCATGTTTCAGCCTTTGTCACCTAATGGCGGCTATCCACGCTGCTCAATCTCTGGCAGCCTCCATAGTAATGTACACAAGATACAAAAGGTGCACTATTCAAATAAATCACTGAGAAAGGGGTGCCACCTACAAAAAAAAAAAAAAAAAAAAAAGCCCATAAACTTCATTAAATGTTCAATATCTGACATGATGTTTACAATCAGGAGGTGAATGAGTGAAGGGTCTATTTTACCAGCCATGTTGCTGACTGGTTCTCCTACTATTAGTCTTTTCTTTTCCCTTGCTTTCTAGGCCCTACCACTATCTCATCTATCTATAGTCAGACGTCCTAATCCTGTAGTGGGTGGTCAAAAACAAATCTCCTCCATGTTGCCCTGTCCCCTGCCATTTCACTGCCCTACCCCCAACTTACACCCCCTTTTCTCATACTGTACATACATCTCTACTAAATTCCTCCATCTCTCATCCTCAGCCTCCTCCTCCCTCTCCCTGCCCTCCACCTCACTCACATACACTCTTATAGTTAGTCTCTCACTTTCCATCCCATCTGAGAGTGGAAAACGAGGCAGTATGACGATGACGACGATTACAATGAATCCTATGGTCTATTCAGCGTAAATGCTGACCTGTGGCCTTTGTTTGTTTGGTTTTGAATGGCTTTGTATGTGCAAGTGCTAGGCTTCTTGGGCAAACTGCAGAAGAGCTCCTAGTAACAAATGATGAAAATTTTACTACAGGGATTACCTTTTATGACATAAGTGCATTTATGACACCCCAGAGTCAGCAGAAATATAATTTATGTTACTAAAGATTATATATTTCATGACACCCAAATTCAGCAAAAATAACATGATACTCAGGAGCAGGAAGTTAGGTTTGTTGATGTCAGTGGGGGTGTCCAGCAAAGGGCAATGGGTTGATTCGGACCCAAATCATTGTAGTTAGGTTGAGTTAAATTAAGTTACGTTTGGCTGAGTTTGGCTTGGTTTGGTTTGATTACGTTGTTTTTTGTTAAATTATGTTAGGGAATGTTATGTCATTTTAGGTCAGGTCTGCAGGGACAAATGATTAGTGATGAACAAACTCCGAAAATGAATCGACCTAAAAGTCCAACATGGTGGGTGACCACCTGCCACAGTTTCCATGTAAAA
>JAGKTI010001514.1:39318-59303 GCA_018397915.1 Birgus latro | reverse complement strand
TGAGGTGAGGCCTGCTACTGGTGGGGAGTTGAGGAGGGGAGAGGGGTGTCTGAGGGTTGTGTTGGGCATAGGGGGTTCTTTACGCCTTCTTAGCGATTTAGTTTGTACATGTCTTTTGAAATTTCACAGAGGTATAAAAATGTTTAGACTCAATGCCTGTCACCTAAACGAGACATTAAGGCAATCAGTTTTTCTAGGATCCAATACTCCCCTAGAATACGACCCACAGTAATCGATGTTACAACAAGGCTGCAGGAACGGGGACAGAAGCAAACTTTGTCCCTGAGTCTGATGGGTCCCGAGTCTACACACACAAACACACACACAGTAATTATAGATCTTTGTGATACGTCAGGATAAAGTATACAGACTCGATTTAGAGGGATAATTAGAGACAAATTCAGATTTCCTTTTGAAGTTTTATGTACAGATTCGTAAAAGTGGCATTTTTAAACACGCATGAAATTGCAAAAGGATAAAAAGAATCAATTAACATCATACACTCGTTTTGTCTCTTGTCTCTTATTCTTTATTTATATATATTTTCATCATTCCTCTAAGTCCACATTTTTCACTTCTAGACTCGCCTATAAAAAAATATATATATATATTGCTATTTTCAGTCTTCCTCTAAGTACTAGTTATATTAAAAATCGAGTTTTTATTTTGAATTACATATACTCTTGTGAGCGGAGTGATGAAAAACTATATTACAAAAACATCCACAACGGCCACGGCTTCGAAGTAATGAAAAAAAAAAGTATTGTTGTTTCTTAGAATAATTTGTAGCGAATTTACTAATGAATTTTTTTATGGATTTGAAGACTATATAATAAAATGGCTGCTGGGGAAAAAAATATTACATTCTACGTAGCAAATGGGTCAGAAAAAGAAATGTTTATGCAGCAAATTTTAAAACCGTGCAGTGTGCCAGCGTCCATGAAGTCTACGGGTTGGTCTATAAATGTATGATTGGTCCGTAGCCTAAGTAGTGGCCAAAGAATACCGTAGCGTAGTACATGTAGCCCTCACCACCCACTATTTTCTGCATCGTTGCTTCTCCTGGAAAATATATACCGTCCTTTAGTCAGTTTAAATATTTCAAGACGAGTTTGGGCTCTTTTTTGGGGGGAGGGAGTAAGAAAGCTCCCTAACACCACTTCCATGCGATTAACTTTTGGGTATGGGTGGTTATATATCCTTTTCTACGTTATTTATGCAGAATATGGCGATATTGGAAAGATTTATGTAACAATGGGACAGTGAGGTGTAATAAAATAAACAGCTTAGGAGAAGGTGTTAGGGAGCTTCCTCAACCTAGGAGAATACGCCCCTGGAAGGCTAACTTTAATTACTGACTGTGGGAGATGAGGCGGTGGTCGAGTACTTGGGGAAACAGTCTGCTGTATGAAGGATATGAGTTCATTCCTTACAATTGAAAAGGAAAGTCTGAATGGGCAGGGAACAGTTTGGTGATTTGAATGTCGTTACAAGAGCCCACTGATTTGCACAAGACCCACCGGAAGAGCACCGACTCCATCATAAATATATAAACATATATCTCATAAAATAAATACTCACCAAAAATTAAGACTGCTATAATCTTGAGCGTGATGGCAATTAGCGTCAAGCCCGTCACCTTTAGCACTGGCGTGAAGAAAACTTGGAATACAACGGACAAAACTTTAATTATCAGGCCCCCCCACCCACCGGGCCATCCTCGATCCTGATGGCGGGGAAAAAAAAAAAAAAAGTTGAATTTATGCATATGGAGAGAGAGAGAGAGAGAGAGAGCAGACTTTCAAACTTCTATGATGCGACATTTGAACCCAACGAACTTTTCAAAATATATCAAATTCAAAAACAAAACTATATATCATTATTATTATTATCCGCAATTAAATCAGAGGAACTCACACCCTCATGATACCAATAAATAAAGGAATATATAAAAATAAGCAATAAATAAATATATTCTTAGATATACATGTACTTACGTCGATGTACTGATTGAAGAGTAAAGTCAGGAAAATTTCCACAACATCGGAGATAAAATGAATTCGACCAGACACAAGGCCGCTGTCAAACATCTGGGGATATAGTAGCAGTAGCAGTAGTAGTAGTAGTAGTAGTAGTAGTAGTAGTAGTAGTAGTAGCAACAGCAGCAGCAGCAGTAGTAGTAGTAGTAGTAATAGTAATAGTAGTAGTAGTAGTAATAATAATAAAATAATAATAATAATAATAATAATAATAATAATAATAATAATACCAATGGTTGGTGTTTGCTAGTTTCTCAAAATCGTCACTTTCTAAACTCGCGCTCAAAACCACAAAATAACATACCCGGTATCACTACCACTGCCCCCGCTGACCAATACACTTCACTTAAGCTAAGGTTTAAACAGAAAACTGCAAAATTATGTGGTCCTGGGTCTACTTAAGCACCATACACGGCCTTCTATACCTATCGGAATACAATTTAAAATATTCTAGTTTTGGCGGGAACAGAATCGGGGTTTCCCAGACCATGGCAACAACAGAATCGTAGTTTTTCTAATCATGGCGGGGTTTATGAATTTCATAATCTTAGGCCCGTATTCTCGGTTAAGGAAGCTCCCTAACACCTCTTTCTTACGGTTGGCTAATATTTTGTTCATTTATGTGCAAAGTATGGCCATACTGGAAGGACATGTGAAACAGAAGAGGACAGCAAGTTGCAGTATGTCAAATAAAATCGCTTACGACGAGGTGTTAGGGAACAACCTTAACCGACGCGGTCCATACTCCTATGACGCACTCGACGAACACAGAAGAGGGCAGCAAGTTGTAGTAAACCAAATAAATCGCTTAGGAAAAGGAGTTTGGGAGCTACCTTATCCGATGAGAATACGGGCCTTCGACTCACTGTAGGTAGCACAGAAGGGACGGCAAGGTGTAATAAACCAAATAAATCGCCTAGGAAGAGGTGTTGGGGAGCTACCTTAACTGACGAGGACCAAGAAAAGTATAATAGAGTTATCTCGAGCATTAGGGGGTTACAGAAGGAAAAAAACAGGCTAAAAACAGTTGTAAAGTACCTTGTTTGGGACAGTGTTATCCCTCGTCTGCTTTGAACTCCTTTCCGCAGAGCAATGTCGACCCGGACCTAACCCAATCCGGCACAAAGTCGTAGGATAGATTGCGTTTGATTGCGTTAGGATAGGATGGGTTAGGATTAGATGAGAAATTGTTAGGATAAGTTACATTAGGCTTAAGTTAGATCTTGTTACATTAGGCTGGATTTAGTAAGAACAGATTACGTTAGGATAAGTTAGGTTACGTCTGGATAGGATAGGCTAGGATAGATTAGGTTTAGTTTGATTAAGTGGGATTAGGTTAGGTTAGTAGGACAGATGCGACTTAGGACGGACTCAACATGGAGCCAATTGGATCTGAAAGCATTCCACCACACTGTGAGGTCCCGAGTTCGTCCACGGCTTCGAATCTTCCATCAACACCGCTTCATTCCAACATACATTTTCGCCATTTTCAAGTTATTCCTGTTACTCCCTAAACATTTTTATTCGGCTCTAATTATTTCATTTATTTATTTACAATTCTCTACGTATCAACAAGTGAGTTGGCGGAGGGTTAGTGCCCCTTCCCGTAAAACAATCAACTCAAACGGCCACCCTATACCCGATTATGGCGTCTGGCTATAGACAGATTAATTTATACAGTGGATACAGATATAGATAGATAGTAGATATAAATACTGCTTCACGAGTTTTTTTAAAACTGGATAAAACTGTCTGGTAACAGCAAGAATTCGTTATTTTGAAAATCACGATTCAGAATGTTACAAATACCCGGTATATATAAAACAGTTCTCTACAGAGGACGCACTCTCCCTATCATCACCTTTCTGTTACGACCTAGCTTATCTCGCATCTTGCGACAAGTAACTGACGCTGTCCACCGTATTTCTCGGGAAGGTCATCAATTCCAGGTATACGAAGGCTCTCGCTCTGCCACCTGGTATGCCATTGCTACAACCTATACACCTGTTGATGTACCCACCGGCACACCCAATCACCTTCTTGTCAAGCTTCGCCGGTTGCGTCTGGGATATCCATGCTATAACCAGATGACTGGTGGAAACCCGGAGCCGTGCCCTCACTGCTTCGGCAATAGTGCAACGCCTCTTTTACATTATATTCTTGACTGTCCCGCAACATATTGTCTTCGGCGTGGCCTTGGTGAGCAGCTTCTCAGGGATGACGACTATCGTTTGGCTTCAGAGACTACTGTATTGCTCGGGCACCTGCCTCTGATTTGGGGGGTTGTGGCCACCTACCCTCCCCCACGTTAACCTGTAACCCTAAATCTTTGTACAGCTTTTCCCTGACGGGCTTTTGTTTTTGCCCGTGTCCCCCCAATGGGGAGGCAAATCTAAATCATCATCATCATCTACAGAGGACTTTCCCAGGCCACCTCCAGTCCCCTTCCTCGAAAGAGAGAGAGAGAGAGAGAGAGAGAGAGTTTAATCCGCTTCAGTTCTTCATATGTATGTACGTCGAATCTTTCAACACTCCATAATTTACACTGAATAAACTTAAGTCAAACCAGGGCATATTAATGAGTAGGTTGGGAAATAAATTGTCAAGGAAGATGTGGAAGATGTGTTAGGAAGTCTCCTTACCCGACCAAAATACGAGCTCTGGAATCAACATAAAAAGTCCTCCTCCTGAGGGGGTATGGCGCCAAAAATAAAATAGATCACATGAGCTGCACCCTCTACCCTGCATGCATATACAATTTTAGGGCAGTTCATGATGACGCCCTAAGTTGGTGTATTATGACATCAATAATATATGTCCAAGTTCTAAAATATGTCAGAATATCTACTTTCATAAATAGCAAACTACCTTAAAATCGAAAACATTTAAAGATCAGAAACCACCGATGAAGTAAGCTAAACAAAGGACTTCCCCGCCTACCCACCTGAAAATACAAAACAAAAAAATTCTTGTATTCGGAGGTCGTTTTAATTCCCTACACATTCCCTTATCCCTCTGACCTCAGGGATAAGGGACTGAATAAGGAGGCTAGCAACGAGCTTTCGAAGGGGAACAAAACCATTAGGTGACCACGGCTGACACATGTATGAACGAAACATATGACTTGAGTCATATGCAGTATTTCGTTCTTGCTGCTGCCAGACATTTTACTTATATTTTTCAGAACTGTAGATGTGATAAACAGCCTCCATTAACCCACAAAGGGTTTTCCTATGCTGTATAAAACCGTCAAGGGGGGATATGGAGGCTGGAGATGTCCTCAAATGGCGGCACTAATATAACTGGGAACCCACCTGCCTGGCTTTACGAATCTCCCTCAACTATCTCCCCGTCCCCTGAAAGGAGGATGGTGGCGTGCAGAGGGGCCATTTCGCCCTCCAGTCTTCTAGGTCCACAAAAGCATAAACGCGCAAGTCACACACGGCCACAAAAACAACTATGCGAGTAACTCCTTCACCCTCACGATTATATTACATTCTTTCTACCTCCTCACCATTCCATTAGGCTTATTATTTATTGATTTATTTTTCTGCTACCTCAACCATTCTATTAAACTTTTCATTCTTTTAACTACATGTAACCCCTTCAACCTCACAATTAAATTTATTACATTCTTGCCACTTCTCCTTTCTGTATCTTGGCCACCTCCTGACCATTCTATTAAGCTTACGATTTTATTAATTTTGGAAGCTCCCTAACACCATTTTCTTAGCGATTAATTTTCAAATATAGCTTATTCATATCCTTTCGCACGTTTATGCAGCGGTGATGCTGGAACGATCTTTATGACACTGAAGAGGGTAATAAGATGTAATATGGAGAATAAGTCAATTAGGAAAAGATGTTTGGGAGTCTCATCCACGAATAGCCGTGTTGTTGCGGCCCTTCTCGTTGGATAAGGCTTCATAGCACATCTTCCTTAGCAATATATTCTTGGATATGGCTGGTTAATATCCTTTTGTTTGTTGTTTATGAAGAGTACGGCGATGTTCGGATGATTTATATTACAGAAGAATAAGGTGTAATAAGCAAATTAACTCAATTCGGAAAAGGTGTTAGCAAACTTTAATATCCTTTTGTACGTTGGTTATGGAGAGTATGGCGATGTTAGACTTATATAACACAGAATAGGAGCATAAAGTGTAATTAGCAAAATAAATCAGTTAGGGAAAGATGTTAGAGAGCTTCCTTAACAAACGTACCCACTAATTTTTTTAAGATGAAGCGGTACATATGCTAAATAATACTCACTACACCAACACCCTCTTAGCACAACCCAAGCAACTAAATGTACAATAATACTCCTTAGCACACTCAACACTGTAAGTCCTTGTTATATGTGCCTGGTGGTGTAGTGATTAGCATACCCCCAGCCAGTGATAACCATAGATTCAAACCAAAAGGAAACTGGATGGGTGTTTAAAATGCCACAAGGGAAGTAAGCTGGTCATCTACCCTTCAATATAAGGCACTAAAATACAGGGTTATAATTATAAAAGCATCTGGTATTGGCTGTTACCTTGTTATTTGCTGAGGTTAATGGAATTGGCTGTTACCTTATTATGTGTTGGGGTTAGTGCAATTAGCTGTTACCCTGTTATTTGTTGGGGTTAAAATATCACATACTATATTGAGAGGATGATGAAAATTAGGTGTGGAAGGTGTGAAGTGTGAATGTCAGGGGTAGGGTTGTGAGAGGCAGACCCCCAAAAAAACCTGGGACGAGGTCGTAAAGCGTGACCTCAAGGAAAAGGGAATGAATAGGGAGGCTGCCAAAGATTGGGCAATGTGGAGAGCAGCCATTAGGTGACCAAGGCCATTGCACACAAGCATGATGAAGCCTTTACAAAACTATACCATACAAACAACTTTTTAAAAAACAGTTCTATAGTCTATATTGAGGAAAATATATGAAACAAATTTATAAGTAACAGTAAAGTCTGAATTCTCTCGTGATCAGGATATTTCAAGGATCATATTTCCACCTCAGATGGTTTTACCCCAAATAGTTTTATTCCAGTCAGAGGAACCTAAGTGTCATTACCATTTACATTAAGCCTCTCTTGGTCTGGATATCTATAACACCATCAACATCAATTAACCATTAACCCTTATTGTTTGGAAAATCTCTCTCTCTCTCTCTCTCTATTTTTTTCCTTTTACTAACCATTGGGTTTATTTTCTGGTTAAGTCACATGCAAAAGTGTTAAGATTCTCTATTAATCTTCTAACGTTTTAGGATGCTAGTATTATATTGCAACTATTCAGTATTATATTGCAACTATTCCTGGATATGCTGGGTGAGAGAGAGAGAGAATATAGACTTCAAACATTAGAGAAAATAAAAAACTTTAAAATGTTAGAGAAAATAAAGAATTCACACATTAGAGAAAATAAAGAATTCAAACTCCTGCCTTCACCCATAATTTCCACTTGTCATAACAGATCATCATCAAACAGAGATATTTTAGTGTTCAAAATAACAGATGAACGTAAATATTTGGTGTGGCAGAACAAGAACATAATGAACGTGGTATGGAGTCGGACCTTAGCGACTCCTACAACAGTTCGTTCACTATTACCTGGCCCAGAATTTCAGCAGCTTATTATGTTTAGTGGCGGGAAAATATAGTGCTACATCTCTATATCCTCTCCATAGCACTTCTTCATGACTAGCCTGACTGTGAAGTGGCAATCTTTTATCAACTTACTGAAACTCCCCCCCCATCCCTAAAAAGCATTGATATAAAGACAGAGGGCAGCATTCTGGTGTGGTTAGGAGGCATACTTAACACCTCTTCCTTAATGGTTTATTCCCGATTCCGCTCCATTACTATATTCTATGTCGCTATTAAAAAGGTACAGGAAGTGAAAAAACAGAATATTAATGAGTAGTTTGGAAAATAAATCATGAGGAGCTAGGGTAACACTTCTTCCTTACTGGTTTACTCTGCTCCATCACTATATTCTTGTGTTATTCATGCCATCTGTCGACACACACAAAGGAAAAAAAGAAAGGGGGGGGGCACATTTAAGGGTACTGTAGAAAATAAACCACTAAGGAAGAGGTGTTAGGGAGCCTCCTTGACCACTGAGGATACAAGCCCCAGAGACACAAGCACCATCCCAAAGCCTGACCCAATACATAATAGAAAAACTGAACCATCTGAAAAAAATGCACTAACAAAGACACGATGTTTCAGTATATTTAGCCAGTTTTATATTATCACCAAACTAAAGAGGAAAGATAATTGCTTCTCTGACTACACTGAGGTGAATTCCAATGTGTGAGGCCTTCAGAGAAAACGTGGCATCAATTTATACTACTTATCTATCTATTTACAATCTATCTATCTACTGCTAGATGCCATAATTGGGTAAGGGGTGGCCGTTTGTCTCTAAGTATGTTGTTTTACAGGGAAGGGCACTAGCCCTCCACCAACCCACTTGTTGACACGTAGGGAACACGTATGGGTTGGTTATATGGTTACCACCCAGCACTGTAAATGGTTTCCTGGCTTACACAAAACCATTAGGCTTGTCGCTCAATGTAAAGCCACCTGAAAAAGGAAAGAAGAGTAATAAAAAGTGACAGGAAAGATGGGAGAAATAGGAAGAGAGGAGGGCAGAAACAGAAAAAGAATTTTAAAAATTTTAAAGGTGAAGGAAGAAGTAGACAGCACTACATCAAGTGAGTGGATGATGGTGAGAAATAGGATGAGAGGAGGGTAGACATAGAAAAGGAATGATAAAAGTGAAGGAAGAAGTAGGCAGCACTATATCAAGTGAGTGCATGATGGTGAGAAACAGGAAGAGAGGAGGACAGACACAGAAAAGGAATGATAAAGGTGAAGGAAACAGGAAGAGAGGAGGGCAGACACAGAAAAAGAACGATAAAGGTGAAGGAAGAAGTAGGCAGAGCTACATCAAGTGAGTGGATGATGGTGGCCACTAAGGACATTAAAAAATCAGCATATAACGAGGACTTACTATTACATAAAAATACTTTAGCTTATTGTATAACTGTCTTACAATACTGCATTTTTTGTGATAATGTACAAAATAAAATAAACATAATGGATAAATCAACTGCAACAAATATACATCAACCCCTTCACTCCCACGCTGTACTTAGCACTTTATCTCTTGTTACTTAATACGTGTTCAGCTTAGGAGAGACTTCAACTGGAGGGGATCGTCATAGTGAGTATTCTGGTGTGGTTAGGAAGCTTACTTAACACCTCTTCCTTGCTGGTTTATTTTCGATTCTGCCCTGTTACTATTTTCTTGTGTGTTAGCCAAGCAATCATGTCCACAAAAGATATAAGAAGCAAAAAAGTGGATATTATTGGGTAGTTTGGAAAATAAATCACTAAGGAAAAGGTGCTAGGAAGCTTAGCAGTCTATTTCAACATTAAAGATATGAGAAGCAAAAAACAGGATATTAATGGGTAGTTTGGAAAAAAAAAAAAAAATCATTATGGAAAAGGTGCTAGGGAGCTTCATTTACTGACAAGAGACCATCCACCCATTCGTTTACAGCGAACCTTACTAAGCTGAATTAAAACATCTGACATCAATAAAAAAAGATAAATAAATAAAAATACTGAAGATATTACTATGCTGAATTGCTACTCTTGCTCTCCATACTTTCCTCCTTCACCTTGGGGGGACCTATGGGTATTTGTTATTATTTTCCTTCAAAACTTCAGTAAGGCATTTTGGATTATACTGTATTTAGCAGAGGGCAAAACTTTAATTCAAGTATTTTTGAGTGCTTCTCTATTTGAATTCATATTTTTAAGTGTTTTTTTCTCCCTCCCTCCCTCAATTCAAGATTTTTGTTTTCTCAAGTATTTTTTAGCAATTTCTTCTCTTGCTCTGATTTTTTTTTTCTCTCTCTCCCTCCCTCCCTCTCTTAATCCATGTATTTTAAAGTACTCTCTAAGGATTTTTAATTTTTTCTCTCCCTTTGAATTAGTACTTCAAGGTATTTTTTCTCTCCCTCCCTCTCTCATGTCAAGTATTTTTTTTCTCTCTCAAGTATTTTTAAGTGTTTTCTCTCTGTTTATCTCATCATTTTCTAATTTTTCTTCTGTGACACTTCCATCACAAATGACCCCTGGTATTATCAATGACCCCTACGGAGTATTAACAACCTCAAATGGAGGATTAATGACTTCACATGGGGGGATTAATGACAAAGGGGGGGGGAGATGGCCTTAATCAGCAACACAAGTGTCAGAAATTTAATGTCAGCAAATCTTCTTTTTGTTTTTTCTTGAAGGGAACAATTTTGTGGACTTTGGCCTTTGGTTCCTTCTGCCTTACATTACAAAATAAAAACAGATAGCACTTCAAAACCACTCAAATTCCAGCTGTGGCTTCTGTTAAATATTTCCTGGTGTCTTTCCCATGCCGACTCAAATCAATAAACCCAATAAATCGTATGGAATCACTCGTATTCTTTCTGCAGTTTTAAAAATCATATTGAATCACTTTTCTTTTCACTTTTTTATTTAGCTTATATTTTTTTCATCTAAATAAATCCAACAGATGGTATGGAAGCACTGGTATTGTTTCATTCTGTGGTTTTAAAAATCATGCTGAAGCCGTTTTACTTTGTTTATTCAGCTTATATTTTTTTCAAGTTAAAAATCGTACTGAATCACTGCTATTCGTGCTCTACATTTTTTTTTCTTAATTGTGCTGAATCAGTTATCTTTGCTCTATAGTTTTACTCAGTTATATATATATATATATATATTTAGTTTTAAAAACTGTCAAATCCCTTAAATTCTTGCTTTCTTTTTTTTTTTCCTTTTTGTAATTGGAAGGCCTTGTTGTGCTTTCATTAACCCCTTCAATATCCTTCCTAAGCTGGCATCAGTCAACTAGGTCTGTATTCTTGTCAGTTAAAGAAGCTCCCTAACACCTTTCCCTAAGTGATTTATGTGGTTTATTACACTTTTCTGTCCTCTTGTGTGTTGCATAAATCCTTCCAATAATCACCATAATAAATAACATAAAAGGATGCTAACTAGCCATATCCAAAAATAAATTACCCAGAGAGAGATGTTAGGGAGCTTCCTTAACCAACAAGAACACTGGGCCAAGGAAGCTCCCTAACACATTTTGCCAAGTGATTTATTTGTTTACACTTTACTGTCCTCTTGTGTTACATAAATCCTTCCAATATCACCACACCCACACTAGGATATTAACCAGCCATTTCCAAAAATAAACAGCTAGGGAAGAGGTGTTAGGGAGCTTTCTTAAACGAAAAAAATACCAGCCCAAACACCTTTTCCCAGGTGATTTATTTGTTTACACTTAACTGTCTTTTTCAGTTACATAAATCCTTCCAGTATCACCATACCCACACAAGGATATTAACTAGCCATATACAGAAATAAATAACAGAGGAAGAGGTGTTAAGGAGCTTCCATAACCAAGACCACGAGGCCTGCTGTCAGCAAGAGTAAGGCAAGTGGTGCCGGCAGTGAAGAGGTTAATGAAAAACTTGTTGCAGCCCCACCGGGTATAGAGTCCACCTTACCCAGTTGTTTTTTTAAATACCTTACAATTTATATTACAGTAGAGGTGTTGCACACAAAATGGTGGCAATTGGAAAAAACTAAGAGCCCTTAAAAATTGTTGTGTAATAAATACTTACAATACACACACCAACAGCCCACTAGTTTGTCAGTTAACGAGGCACTCCAACACACCCTCCTTGTTAATTATCTTAGGTCTTTACCTAGTCACGTATCTACCACTATCTATCTACAGCCTGACGCCTTAATCCCGTAAGGGGTGGCCACAAGTAGTCGCCTCCATGTCACCCTGTGCCATCTCAATGCTCTCCCCCCAACTTACACCCCCCTCTCTCACTTACATCTCTACCCCATCCCTCCATCTCATCCTTCAGTCTCTCCCTTCCACTTCATTCATACTCTCCTAGTTAGTCTCTCACTCTCCATCCTCCCAACTTACACCCCCTCTCTCATATACCTCCATCACATCCCCAGTCTCCCCCTCCATCCCCCCCCCCCAACCCCTCACATGGAGGCTACAAATCAATCATGTCAGCCTGTCCAAGACCTTCAAGCTGCCCTTTCTCCACATCCCCCTACCCTATCCCCCATCTGGTATGATAATATAACTGTCATTAATGTAACTAAGAAAATACAGTAATATACAACCTAATAAAACAATAAGTTGCTATGGAGAATGTGTTAGGAGGCTCCAACTGACAAAACTATGGGCCTGAATTAAATAAAATATCAATCTCAAATCTCCTTGTCATTTACTATTCTTGCACAAATCCCTTCACAGTTACGACACTAACGTACGCTTAAAACTTAACCCTTACCAACCAGTGACTTATCCTCCGTTCTATTCTTGCTACCTCCAAATAATTTTCTAATTCGGGGGACTTAAAATGAAGGGGTAATGGAAAGTTTTAAGTAACCCGAACATTTCAAAAAATTACCCCCATTCAAAGAGAGAAAAAAAAGAAAATAGCAAGAATAAAATAAACTTCATCACAATTAAATTAGGAAGGAGAAGGTAGGTACCAATTTTTGCTGATTTATCAATTTTGGCCAAGTTTTTATCAATTTTTGCTGACTTTTACTAAATTGATTTTCACAAATTTTGGCATTTCTTCCAATTTTTCCTACCAACTTTTGTTGAATTTTACCATATTTGTCAATTTTCACCACTTACTGCTAATTTTTACCAATTTTGGTTGATTTCCCCCTTTTTGCCAAATTTTCACCAATTCCTACAAATCTTTTTCCAATTTTTGCCAAACTCCCACCAATTTTCATCATACCAATCTCTCTCCAATTTTTGTCGATTTTCCCAATTTTTAAAAACACAAGGTGAAGAGGCAACAGGCCCATCCTTTGGGGTCCTTTCCGAGAGCAACATCTAAAATGGAATGCAGGACAAACAAACCTAACAACAACAACAACAAGATAAAAACACATCGGCCCTGTCTTCAGCCTCTCTTATTGCACTCTGAAAAATGGGATGCAGGCTAACGAAACCCAGCAACAAAACAAATAAAAACGTCTGGTCTTTCTCTACCCTCTGTAATGGTGCTTTACTAGGCAGGATGTGGGCTAATCCGAGCCATTAACAACAATAATAAAGATCTAACAAGGTTTGGCTTCTCTGTAATAAAGGAAGTTGTGAGAGAAAGTATGGTTGCTGTGTTATGTGGGATGAAATAAAGGACGGAGAGAGGAAATAAGGTCTGGTTTCCATGTAATGTCAGATGAAATAAAGGAGGCAGTTATGAATGACAAGGTGCAGTTTCTATGTAGTGTAGGATGGAATAAAGGATGTAGTTAAAGAGAAAACCGTCAGAAGTAATAGAGGAACAGGTTGTGAGAGAAAATAAAGTCTGGTCTCTATGTTATGTGGGATGAAATAAAGGATGCAGTTATGAATGAGAGAATAAGTCTGGGATGAAATAAAGGTCACTAATGAGAGAAATAATAGGTCTCTATGTAATGTCAGATTAAATAAAAAATACAGTAACAAGAGATAATAAAGGTCAGTCTCTCTGTAGTCGGATTCAATACAGGACACAGTATTGAGATATAAGAAGTTGCTGTCTACGTAACTGGGGAGGGAAACAAATCAATAAAGTTTGGTCTCTATGTACATCAGATTTAATAAAGGACACAGCACTGATGGATATAATAAAGTCGGACGTCTATGTAACAGGGGAGGGAAACTAATCAAATCTATTGGCCTTGTAATGAAGCTGCATAAAAAATCGGTGCCTTGCTTTCCCCTTCCTGATGACGGCTTTAAGCATACGGTTTTATAAAAATCAGAGGAGGACACTTCCCCGATGGATTAACGGAAGAATGAGCGTCAGACAACAGAGAATGAACGTCCCCTTGTGCATATCAAAATAGTGTCTTCTTTGGTTCTGAAATATTAGTCTACTCGTCCTCCTCCTCCTCACCATCACCCTCATCACTACCTCTTGTGTCATTCATCGGCTCGCCCATGAAATTGTAGTCTGCCGTGGCCATGTCTATAGCCCACTGGAACTTGGATCTCTGTGTTTTGTTGTAGACTTTCTCAACAGGAATGTTATACTTCTTACACCAGGCCACTGAGATACGCGGATCCAAGTAATTCAGCTTGGACGTCCCCAGTGCAATGGTCTTGTTTTCCTCTTTGTCTGTGGCGGAGAGCTCCAGTTTCTCCAGCTGCTCCCTGAGACGCTCCAAGGCCTTCTTCTTCTTCTCATAGGCAATCTTCTCCTTCTGTGAGCCACCAGACTTGGCCTCCTTCTTCAGCTTCTTACACTCCCTCTCCGCCTCCTCCACCAGCTCCCTCTTGTCGTTAATCTTCTGCTGTAGGTTGGCCATGGATTTGTCGAAGGTCTTGGGAGCGGCCCGTTGATGGTTACACAACACAGCCACAGCTCTGTTGGCCCTGTTGTACTGTAGGATCTTGGCCGGTACGGGGTCGTCTGGGTTGGTTAGGAGTTCAAGCTGCTCCTGGAGGGTGCGGGAAGCGTTGTATGTTCGGAACACCTTGGCCGTTAGCCCCTCCATCAGCTCGTTTAAGTGCTTGTTTAAGATTTGAGTCTGAAAAGAAATATTATGTAACTTCTTCATCATCATTACCATCATCATCACCACCACCACCACCAACTTCCTGACACATTCTAACCATCATCATCATCACCACCACCACATTCCTCACAACTTATTCCAGCCATTACACACACAACTATGGAAAGTTTCATATTATACACACACATCCTTCTAAACCACCCACAGCATTTTAAATTCAACTGACAACCACACACTCATTTCTCTTGTAAATGACTGTGAGAAGGGATAAACAATTTGTAAATATTTTGGGTGAGGTATATGTGAGTGTGTTTAGGTGCTTGGGTAGTGTGATGAGTAAGGATGGAAGTTTAGAGGGTGAAGTGCTTGAATGGGTACAACAAGGAAGAACGGTTGCTGGTTCACCGAAAGCTGTGATAAGAAACAGGGAAGTGAGCATGGAAGTGAAAAAGCTACTACATGACAGTATTGTGATACCAACTCTAACATATGGCTACTACATGACAGAAATGGCATTTACTTACCTTAGATTTATTGATATTATTTGAGAGAAGTGAAGCCAGTGAATGTACAGTGAGATTGGATGGGGAGGATATGGAGAATGTGAGTGCATTTAAATATTTGGGTAGTGTGATGAGTAGGGATGGAAGTCTGGAGGGTGAAGTGCTTGAAAGTGTGCAGCAGGGAAGGAAGGTTGCTGGTTTGTTGATTGCAGTGATAAGAAGCAGGGAGGTGAGCATGGAAGTGAAAAAGCTACTACATGACAATATTGTGATACCAACTCTAACATATGGAAGTGAAGCTTGGACCCTGTTGGAGGGATAGAAGTCAGGAGTGAGAGCAGTGGAAATGAGTTATTTGAGAGGAGCATATGGAGTCACATGGAGAGACAGACTAACAAATGAGGAAGTGAAGGAGCATTGTGCTGTGGATGTGGATGTGATAAGAAGCATTAGGATAAATACATTGAGGTGGTTTGGCCATGTGGAGAGGATGGAGAGTGAGAGACTGACAAGGAATGTATGTGAGTGAGGTGAATGGGGGGAGAGAGATGGGGAGGTCAAGGACGAGGTGGAGGGATGGAGAGGTATATCAGAGAGGTGATGTGAACTGGGAGCAGGGCAATGAAATGGTGGGGGATTAAGGCATCTGGCAATAGACAGATAGGGCGTAAGTTAATTCTGAAATATAAATGTCTTGCATTAATACCAATTTAAGATGAGAGAGAGATGGGAAGAGGGGTGAACCACTCACATTAAGACGGTCAAAGAGGTCATTGCCATCTTCCTTATTTTCCTTGAAGAGTTGCAGGTTCTTGAAGACTCTCCGCTCCACACTGACTTCATTGTAATAGCGGATGGAGTCTTTACCCAGGAAGTCAAACACCACCACGTACTCCATGCCGTCCTTCTCCTCGTACAACTGTAAGTGCTCCACGCGCAACGAACAGCAGCCAACCGTGTCCGCCTGATCCTCGTCCTTTTCATTACCTGCTCTCAACGCCAACTGTGAGAAAGATGGAGAAAATGTTACTTTACTGTTCCTCCTCCTCTTCCTTTGCCTCCTCCTGCTCTTCTTCCTCCTCATCATCATCTTTCAATGCTAACAGCAAGGAAGATGGAGAAATTATCAGGCTATTGTTGGTCCTTCTCATGATCCCCCCACCCCTCTATAAAAAAAAAATAAAATAAAAAAAAAATAATAGGGATGTGCTTTATACAGAAATCATTAAACCCAATTTTTTTTCAATGAGGCAAAAAATAAATAAATAAATAAAGTAGATATAAATGAAAAAATATATATATTTTTGGAGGAAAAAAAAAATCACGTGTTGTATATGGTAATTTTAACTTAGCCCCAGCAAACCTGAAAGCTAGTATCTTAAACTTTTGGGTCATCTGCAGCAGACTGATGTTGGGACTTCCTGTAAACAAAAGGAGAAACACAGTAAATGAAGACTAACTGCACACAAGGCATGACATATGAGGTAACATAACCTGGGGTCTGACAGACCCAAACACTCTATACAGCAAAAGCAGAGCCAGTTCCAGGAATGACCCCATCATCCCCATGAAGGATTTCACCAGTCAGGAAGGTAAAAGCAAGGACAGATCCCTTGGCTTTTAGTTAATATATAAAAAACTTAATTTTCAGGGCCTGGGGATTTCAAGACCCCAGGTTACCTATCTAGGGCTAAGGATGACATGAAGGCATGGAAAGTAAGAGACTAACTATTACAGTGTATGTGATTGAGATGGAGACCAGGAATGAGATGGAGGGATGGAGAGTGAATGACTAAGAGAGTGTATGTGAGTGAGGTGGAGGGGGAGAGAGGGAGCTGGAGACCAAAGATGAGATGGAGGGATGGAGCAAATAAGGGAGGGTGTAAGTTAGGGGGAGGGCAGTGAAATGGCAGGGGACAGGGTGACTTGGAGGTGATTTGTTTGTGGCCACCTCTTACGGGATAAAGGCGTCGGGCTATAGATACAAATTAGATAGCCAGATGGATAAAAGATAGATAGGGAACAGATAGTACCTTACCTTATCTATGAAGTAAAGAGCTACGGCACGCTGACGTATCCGCATTTCCTTACTCTTGAAATCCAATCGATACTGCTCTCGAATTCTGTCCACAACTTTGTGTAACCTTCGCGCCGTTTCATATTTCTGCCAGTCCTTCTCACCCTTGAGTTTTGACGCAGCGTTCAGCATCACATACTTGGTCTGGTTCTGCACGTTCTCCACCCAACACGCAAGCCAAGTGACGGTGGGGTCGGCTCGCACCTAACAAAGAAGAAAAACTGGCTTTATTACTGTCACTTAACCATCAGCCTAACTCTACTGCCCATTAATAAATAAAGTCAATAATATTATAACCACTATTATTTCAACCCACTACCTTATTATCCAATTCTCTGCTGCTCTCCATGCTGCTTGATCTCTGGCAGCCACTCTATTCAGTCTCTTATCCTGAGGTCACACTCAATGGCCTCATCCCAGGTATTTTTTGGTCTGCCTCTTGCAATTGTACCCCCAGTGTTCACCCTTCCTAATTTCCACACCCAACTGACACCTTCCATCCTCTCAACATGCCCAAAGCATCTCAATCTACCCCTCCTCATCTCAACACCAATACACAATATTTAATACAATTTTTAAAGAGAGTCAGCCTGTGTGGTATTGTGAGCAAAAATCCCAACCCACATTTTGGCTATAAACCACACTGGGCTACATATGGTTACACCCTCACCCCACTACTCCACCATGTGTATGCCATAGTACTGTACATGTTTTCCCAGGCTACAGTAAACTAAATGGTTTCCTACTCAGTGTACTAGGGTGGGTACTGAGTGAGAGAACTGTGGGTCTTGTCATAGTAACAAATACCAGCAAGAGACACAATCATCAGTACCAAGAGTAACCCTCCTTCCCATTAATACATATGCAGTTTTATCAACCCATCAGGGGCACAGAGACCCTGGGCTAGGATATTAAATGATCAACTTTTAAATAGGGTGGCTAGTCACTTAGGCCTTTGTGCTATTAAGGGAATAGATACCACACACCTAACTGTTGGTAATCTGCTTACCACCCACCATAACAAAGAGTTTCCTGTGCCATTAACTTGGGCCTCAGTGTACACTCACCCAAACGTGGCACTACATTTAGTAAACAGGTGTTCAGCAGCAAGTTAGTAGTAGTACATCAATCCTAGTCCGGGTAAGCAACTGCCCATTCAGTGAACTGATGTTCCCTTGTGGTGGACAGCTCTTCACTGTGATGAGGCACAGGAAGTGTAAGGAGGTTTGGTTCCTGGATGGTTCCTGCATTTGTTTCTACACCTAGTCAACAGGGGCACCATAGCAGGTTCCACATCACCCCATTATCTGGCTATATGATTACCACCCAGCAATGTTAATGGTTTCCTGGATTACAGGAAACCATTAGGCTTGTCATTCAGTGCAGTCACCTAAGGAAGAAGTAGGCAGCACTACAATGAGCGAGTGGATGATGGCTGCCACCATCTACCAGAATTATTAAGTACAGATTCAAAATTCCAGAAGTAATTGCTGTTTCCTCTTACCTCTTTCCATTTATGTCCGTCTGGTGGCTTGGGTATAGCCGAGTCCTTAGAGCAATTGATGATGACGTCCTCGGGCATGATGCGTTTCTTCAGCATACCCTGTTTGGGATGCTCCCCTCGCCCACGAAACAGTCCGGGTGGTTCTATCTTAAAGTTACCTATCCGCTGCCTGTGGCCGTCAATATTACACCACCCATACTCGGCAATCAAGGCCTCGTTCTTCTCTTTCAGGGCCTTCTTCTCCTCCTTGGATCGGTTTTTCCGATCTTCGTTCTGCTGCACGTAGTAGGCGTGGATTCTCCGAAAGTCACATTTCTTTAAATCGGTTATTTTTTCTCTCTCTTCCGGCGTCATTACCTGTGAAATTCATTATAAGCTAGAGGCCATTCTTTATCACTGAGAAAAATAGTCATCTCCCTATCTACCTATAGCCTGATGCCTTAAGCCCATCAGGGGGGGCCACACAAATTGCCTCCACATTGCCTTGTCCCCTGCCATTTTGCTGCCCTCCCTCCAACTTACACCCCCCTCTCTCATATACCCCTCTACTCCATCCCTCCACCTCATCCTCGGTCCCCCTCTCCCTCTTCCCCCCTCCACCTCTCACATACACTTTCCTAGTAACTCTCTCACTCTCCATCCTCTCCACATGGCCAAGCCACCTCAGTGCATTGCTCAAAACACTTTCTACTGCATCCACATCTACACTACAATGCTTCTTCACTTCCACTCTCATATACCTTTCTACTCCTTCCCTCCAACTTATCCTCGATCTCTCCCTCCCTCCACCTCATTCACATACACTCTCCACATAAGTCTCTCACTCTCTATCCTCTCCACAAGACCAAACTACCTCAGTGTATATCTCCTAACGCTTTCTTTCACATTCACATCCACACCACAACACTCCCTCCCTTATTGCACTCCAAAAAAGTACCCGAGAGGGATGTATAACCAGGCGATAATGCTGCCTACTTATACAAATATCCCTCCATTCCCTCTCCATCCCAACAGTAGCCAGGGGACGGCAGGAGGAGGGCAACTGCAGCCTCCAGTCCACTAGTTCCCATCCAGATATAAGTAGGTCCACTAAAACAACTACTGCACTTTATAAATACCAAACTGTTTAATGCAACTATTTACCTATTTATCTATCCACTAGAAATAGTATACTTTACAAATATCTAACTTTAATGTAAGTACCTATTTATTTATCTACTGATCTATTTA
>JAGKTI010001514.1:28739-39240 GCA_018397915.1 Birgus latro | reverse complement strand
GCATCACAATAACATGGTCTTAGCTCTGTATGTGTGTGTGTGTGTGTGTGTGTGTGTGTGTGTCTGTGTATGTGTGTGTGTGTGTGTGTGTCAATAACCAACCAACCTTTCTCCAATCCTTCATGAAGTTATTATTAAAAACTGCCTTGGTAGTATAGTCGTGCTCAATCATACGCGCGTAAAAGCCACACACTTCCTCCGTCTCGTCCGATAGGTCCATGGCTTGTCCGTCGTAGTAGAATTTAATGTGGCTTGGGAGTGGCTTGTACGCTTCTGCCATCAGCGGTCCTTTGTGCTCCAAGAAATGCCACTTCAACCCATCGTCCCTCTTCTGCTCCTCCCACCTGAAGGAAGAGAGTGAAATTAAATCTGGGAGAAGCACGTGGAGTTATAAGAAGTCTGTGGTAATCTGAGATGGGCATATGCAGCTACATGGAGAGACAGGCTGACAAAAGTGGAAGTGAAGGAGTGTTGTGGTGCTGACATGCATGTGGAGTTACATGGTGAGGCAGACTGACGAATGAGAAGTGAAGGAGTAATGTGGTGTGGATGTGGAGGTACAAGGAGGGACAGGCTGACAAACAAGGAAGTGAAGAGTGTTGTGGTGTTGACGTGGATGTGGAGGTATATGGAGATACAGACAGCCAAACAAGGAAGTGAGGGAGTGCTGTGGTGTGGATGTGAAGTTAAGAAGAGACAGGCTGACACACAAGGAAGTGAAGGAGCATTGTAGTGTTGAGTGGATGTGCAGTTACATGGAAAGAAAGACTGACAAATGAGTGTGGTGTGGATGTGACAGAAAGTCGTGGAAGACATACAATGAAGTGGTTTGGCCGTGTGAAGCGAATGGAGAGTGAAAGGCTGACTAGGAGTGTATGTGTGTGAGATGGAGGGATAGAGAGGTATATGAGAGAGGGGGTGTAAGTTGGGAGTGGGAGGAAAAACAGCAGGGGACAATGCAACATGGAGGCAATTTGTTTGTGGCCACCCCTTATGGGATTAAGGCAACTGACTATAGACATATTTACCAATCTATAACTTGTCTAAAATTTCCACACAAGGTTCTCTTCCTTGTTTATTTTTTAATGGGTGCATCTCTCTCTATCTATCTACCCACCACTTCCACACAGGCTCCTCTTCCTTCTTGGGCTTCTTGCTGGGTGACTCAGGCTGACCACCAACAGCTGCCCTAGCGGCCTTGGGTTTCTTTTCCTTTTTCTCCTTCTTGATCTTCTTTTTCTCCTGGAATAAAATTGGTAATGTTTAGGAGGGCTGTGGAATTATAGGAGGTGTAAGAAAGAGAGTAAAGAGAGAGAAATATAAGATGTAAAGAGGCGAGAGAAAGAAAAATGTAAGAGGAAAAGAGGAGAGAAAAATGTAAGAGGAAAAGAGGGAAAAATGTAAGAGGCAGGTATAGAGAGGAGAAAGAAAAATGTACGAGGTAAAGAGGAGAGAGAAGAATGTAAGAGGTAAAAAGGAGAGAAAGAGAAATGTAAGAGGTAAAGAGAAGAGAGAAAAATGTAAGAGGTAAAGAGTAGATAGAGAAAAATGTAAGAGGTAAAGAGGAGAGAGAGAGAAATGTAAGAGGTAAAGAGGAGAGAGAGAGAGAGAAATGTAAGAGGGAAAGAAGAGAGAGTGAAAAATGTAAGAGGTAAAGAGGAGAGAGAAAAATGTAAGAGGTAAAAGACAAAGGATTTTCTTTGAAGTAATATTACGAAAAAAATAAGCAAATTTTGGCTAAAGATCTCACAATGATTATCTGAAAGTAAAAGAGAGAGAGAGAGAGAGAGAGAGAGAGAGAGAGAGAGAGAGAGATTCATCCATATATCTCACCGGCTTAAAATCATCATCCTCGTCATCATCCATCTTCTTCTTCCGCTTCTTCACTTTCGGCTCTTTCACTTTCCGTCTCACAGCCAAAGGTTTATCGTCGTCATCATCTTCCTCGTCGTAATCTGGTTCTTCTTTATATTTTGGGGGCGGCAGGCGATGTGACTGTTAAATAAAGACTATTAGTGACTGTACACACTATCTATCTATCTACCTACCTATCTATGTACTTATCGATCATCATCATCACGTTCTTCTTAATATTTTGGTGGTGGAAGGTGATGTGACAAAGACTACTTTCTATCTATCTACTTATCTATCTATCTATGCCAAACAAAAGGCAAGGAAACACAGGTAATAATTTTTGTGGTTTTTCTGCTCCTTTTCATTATTATAAATTATTTGAACATTAATCTATAGAGAATCAAGGCACACAGTAAATACACACACAAACTTGAAACAAAATGTTAACATGTATAAAAATGGCTTATGGCCTCTAGTTCCTTCTTCCTTTTATTTAAAAAAAAAAAAAAAAGTAAGGCTAAGTACAAAATGAAAAATAAATAAAATCAACTGAACAGGACACAGTATAAATGACACGAAAGGAATAAAGTCAATGATAGTTTACAATAATTACCAATAAAGGAAACTAAAATACACATCCATCCAGGGGAAACAGAGAGCGAATGTATATACAGTCTATCCTCGTCTAACATGGTTTTCGCTAACACAAAAATGGCCGAACACGGTACAATTTTCTGGAAGCACCATCGCTTCTAACACAGCCATTGATGAAGCTAACACAGTTATTTGAACCAGGTGGGCAATGATGAGATGTTTTCAATGTCTACAATCATATGCAATCTGAATAAGGGAACAGGACGAAAAACGAAGATGATGATGAATCGTGTGCACACCAAATGAGCGAGTCGACGAAAACATTCACTCACCACTCTCTACTTTGCCAGACAAGCCAGCAGGAAGAAGAAGCCATGGACAACATAGATGATGATGTGACAAGTGTTGTAAGTGCTACTGACTTTCAAGGATTTTAACCCGTGTTCTCCCCTCTACCTCCTCTCAGGCACAGTGTGTCTCCTCTTATCCTCCCAGAAGGTAAATAAAATGTGGTCTTTAACTGTGATAATACTCTTTATAATTTTTTGAACAATTTTAATGCTTTCTAGGAGGTTAAAATGGGGGGTATAAAAAAAATTTTGCACCACAGGGGAGGAAAAGTGGACTTGGGCAGGTTTACAGAAGGAAATAGGAGATTCAAGAGTCCCTGTAACACGAAACTCCTTTAACATGGTAGGGGTGCTAGACGAGGACAGACTGTATACAAATAAAGACAGACAAAATATACATCCAAAAATGAGTACCAATAAAGAGAATCACTGCGCATACATCCAACAGAAACTGAAAGAGCATGTATAAGGCCAAGTGAAGATTGAGACTGGAAATAAATATTATATATAAGCCCAAGAATAAGGGAGAATCTGTATATACAATGAAGAGGAACATGAGAATCTACAATAAATAAAGACCTGAGTAGACGAGATGCATCCAGTAATAAAAAATAAAAATATAAAGGAAAATAATAGATAGACAGATACAGAGTAGCCAATATGCACCCAGCAAACACTAAAGAATCCCACACTATAAAGCCACAACAGATTCACAATACGGGAATGACTAGAGCAATAAAAGGCAATCCCAGCTAGAGAGAGAGACTGGAGCAGACATTATGCATCTCTAATATTTAAAAATTTAAATATAATACACATCAAGCAGTAAGGCCAGCATTCATGTCAGTTGAGGAAGCTCCCTAACACCTTTTCCTAAGCAATTTATTTTGCTCAATACACCTCACTGCCCTGCTCTATGCTATATAAATCCTTGCAATATCAACATACTCTGCATAAATGACATACAAAACTACATTAACCAGCCATACCCCAAACTAAATTGCTAAGGAAGAAGTGTTAGGGAGTGTCACTACCCAACAGGACTACGGACCTAAGGCTTGTATTCTCACTGGGTAAAGAGGCTCTCTAACACCTCTTCCTAAGGGATTTATTTCTGTATATGGACGACTAATATCCTTTTGTACACTATTAATGCAGAGTATGGTGACATTGGAAGACTTCATATAACAGAGAAGAGGACAGTAAGGTGTAATAAACAAAATAAATCACTTAGGAAAAGGTGTTCGGGGGCTTTCAGTAAAGAGGCTTCCTAGCACCTCTTCCTCAATTATTTATTTTCTGAACCCATTATTTTATTTATTTATTTATTTACTTTTTCTTCTTGTATCTTTTTAATGATGACATACACAGTAGGCGCGGAAAGTGTTGACGCCATCTTAAAAAAAGAAAACATTCTTGTGGTTAGCAAGGAGAAACAAATAAATTAACACTCACCATTGAATTTAGTATTTACTGGCATTCCCCTTCACCTTTATTATCTTCTTAAGGCGTCTGGGGAGACTGATGGTATAGTTTTGCAGAACAGATGGACTAAAACTGCTCCACAGCTGCAGCCTCAAGTTTAGGCAAAGATGATGTGTCCATACTACGCAGCTGCCGCTTCATGTGCGCCCATAAATTCTCAATGGGATTGATATCTGGGCTGCTTCCGGGCCAATCTCGAATAAAGGGAACCTCACAGTCTGTTAGCCACTGTTTCACTGACTTTGCAACATGTGCAGGGGCAGAATCTTGCATAAATACTCTTGCCTTGGTTTTGTCAAAAGAGTCACTTAAAACATCACATAATAGCTCCAAATAATTGTTCTGGTTCACTTTTTCATTTGCAGGTAGAATTACCAACTCACCAACACCATAATATGTAAAGCAGCCCCAAGCCATGAGTGAGGCTGGGTATTTAACAAACTTGGAAGTGTACTTAGGATCCAGGGGGTCACTGCCTGGTTTGCGGTACACTCGTGATGAAGGGGTACCAGTGACAGTAAATGTTGACTCATCACTCCAAAGCACAGTTTTCCATTGCTCCTCACTCCAGGCAAGATATTTCTTACAAAAATTTACTCTCTTTTTCTTCTGAAGTGCAGTTAGCAGTGGTTTTTTACGAGCACAAAAACTCCTGTAGCCCAGATCGTCATGCAACAGCTGCTGCACACTTCTGACAGACACATCTGCCAGCAACTGTGGGTTCTTTTCTTTTAAATCCCGTGCTGTTAGCCTTGGATCCTTGCTAACTTGCCTTGAGATCAGCTGACGGGTCCTGAAGGTTGTCTTACGAGGTCTCCCAGGCTTGGGAAGTGGAGTGGGAGGAATGGCCTCCCCACTGTCCTTGAACCGCTTCACCAGTCTCTGCACTGTCCTCAGTCTAACACCATCTGATTTGCAATAAATGGGAGTTTGTGGCCAGCTTTGTATAAAGTAATCACTTCCACACGTTTGTCCTTGCTTGTGGTTACTTTAGGCATGATGAGAATGTGGTAGGTAACCAAATAACTGTGTTATTTGAGTCAAAACATGCCCTCGTGGTGCATCACACACAGAGACAATCCTCCTCCTGTGGCTGCCCAAACATTACTGAGCCTGCTCCTGTGGTGCCAAACCTATCAAGCAGGGTTGCCAGTTCCCGTTGAAAAAGCGTCAGCTCATTTCGCATCACAGGGGAGGGTAGTATTGACCCTACTTCACTTAACGCGAAAAAGAATGACGTCGGCAAAAAAGCGTCAATCCTTTCCGTGCCAACTGTATTGCACGAATAACACGCAAGAATATGTTAATCGAGCTGATACAGAAATAAACAAGTAAGGATGAGGTGTTAGTAAGCTTCTTAGCCACACAAGAAAACCGACCTAAATACACAAGTACCAACGTAAATGAAAACCCAAAGTATACACAGAGTACCCAGTATACTATAAGACAAGAATCTACATATACAGAGAAATAAACTAAGAATCGAGGCAGGAATATGAAGACGGGAGTTTCCAAGATGCACGGAGGAGCGACAACGTAAGCACAGACGACTCACCAAGGGAATATCATCCTCATCCTCATCCATCTCTTCCTGTGGCTCTTCCTTACTCACCAGGGGGGCATCTTCTTCGTCTTCCTCCATCGGTTCGTCTTTTACCGGTTCACTGATCACCAATTTGTCCTCTTCCTCCGACTCAAAAGGTTCATCCTTAACTATGCAATCAGGTTCAAGCATGGGTTCTTCCATCATGAACTCAGGTTCCTCTTTTATCTCCATCTTGACCTGAAGCAGCAAAAAAAAGATTACGTTAGTTCACCATCTTGACTCAGATTACTTCAAGTAGCACAGACTTCACAATGCCTCTTCCTTAGCAATTTATTTTGTATTTTACACTGACAGCACTCTTTTGTATGCTGAATATGTTGCTTTAATCACAACATACTTTGCATCAATAACATTCAATTTTATCTTCACCATTCATCATCATCCAGACCTCCTTTCCCACCTAGGGCAGGACGAGGAGTAGCAATGTCCAGACAGCCCAAGTCTGCCCAATCCAATGGGCCAAGTTTCCATTCACTCACCATTCAAGCCCCTGGAATCCTGGCACTATCTGATGAACATTCACCACATTCTGTTGCTTTACATAAACGTATCCAATAGAGTCAATCCAGATGCTGTCATGTTAAAAAGGGGTGCCAAATCCCTGATCATGCACTTCCTCTCACAATATTCATCCAGCCAGCTCAATCTCTTGTCAATCCCCCAGCCTCACCAACCTCAATTTTATACTGAGGTTAAATGAGCTGACTGCACCACTAGCAAGAGGCATTATGAAGTCTGCATTGCTCCTCTGAATACATGATCTCGCCTAATGATGGAGTGACGTAGGATCAGGAACTTCATCAAAACTATCAACAGTATCCTCCTATCACGTAACTTTTCTGTGCATATTTCAGCACTAACATTTCTTATCCATTCCACTTCATTATATCTAGTAACAGTACCATTCTACCATTTATTAACTTATTTTTTGGCACTACCACTCCATTGATACTACATCACTACACATTTCCATTAAACAGTGGAGTCCTCATCGTAAGTGATATGTCTGAAAATATTACAGCTTTTCTCATACACAGTATTTGGCACTGTCAGATGGAGGACAAACAAATCTGCTTAAAGGGAGCAACAACACAACTTTTCTGGCATTTGCTGTGGACTTACTAGAAAAAAAAAATCAGAAAAGGAGACCAAAAAAGGATTTACTGTATAAAAAGAAAGCTTAATCACATACTCTCACTCTCAAAAGACAATTTTTTAACATAACCTCAACAAAAGACCTCTGGATTCAGTGGCTGATGTAAAAACTATCCTTCATTTCACAAAGTTAATAACCAGATGAGCCCAGGGTCACAATGACAGCAGGAACTGGCTTTTATTTCCAGAAAATTACTGAAAAACAAATCCTTTTCTGGTGTTTTATCTTGACTTGTTTTAATTTTTGCTGCAGCCATACTTTTATCCATGTGAGGAGAGACTTTCCAAACTGGCTGGGTTAAATACAGCCTTCATTAACCCCCAACAACACAAGGGGCAGTTCTAACACTGAGCAAGATAATTTGGAAGTAGCCAGAGTAATCAAATATGTCTCTGCTCATCTTCCCTCTGATGTACCTTCTTTAAGCTGAATAAAATCATCTCGAAGCAGAAAGAATAGCCAATTACAGAAGAGGTCTTTGCTCTCTCTATCAACTCTTACCTTCTCCTTGTCGCGGTCCTTCTCCCGATTCTTCTCCTTCTCCCTGTGCTTGTCTCTGTCCTTGTCCTTATGCGAGCTCTTGTGACTGGAGGAGTGCCTATCCTTGTCGCGGTCTTTCTTTTCGCTGCCGCTGCTGCTATGTCGCTTCTCATCGCGGTGGCGGTCCTTTTCCTTGTCGCGGGATTTGTCCTTATCGCTACGCTCTTTGTCTTTGTCCTTATGTCTCTCCTTGTCCTTGTCCCGATGCCTGTCTTTGTCGCTCCTTTCTTTGTCCTTGTCCCTGTGTTTGTCCTTGTCGCTGCGTTCCTTGTCTCTGTGTCTGTCTTTATCCTTATCGCTCCTTTCCTTGTCCTTGTCGCTCCTCTCCTTATCCTTGCTGCGCTCCTTATCCCTGTCCTTGTCCTTGTGGGAACTTTTGTGACTAGATGAGTGCCTATCCTTGTCTCGCTCCTTGTCCTTGTGGGAGGATTTGTGCCGGTCCTTGTCCTTGTCTCGGTGACGGTCCTTCTCCCGGTCCTTGTCTTTGTGCTTGTGTTTGTGTTCCTTGTGCTCCCGATGCTCCGACGTTCCGTTAGAAATACCATTTGTCATTCCTGCAAATAAAAATTATAAATGATCTAACCATCTACCTATCTATTGCCAGATGCCTTAAATGTGCAAGGGGTGGCCACAAACGAATCGCATCCATGTCACTCTGTCCTCTCTCATTTCACTGCCCTCCCCCCACCTCAAACACCCCTCTCATACAATATACCTCTCCACTCCAACCCTCCATCTCATCCTAAGTCTACCTCTACCTCTCCCCCCCCTCCACCTCAACCACATACATTCTCCTCGTCAGTCTCTTGCTCTCCATCCTCTCCACATGGCCAAACCACCTCAATATATTTCTCCTAATGCTTTCTATCATATCCACATCCACACCACAATGCTCTTTCGCCACCTCATTTATCAGTCTGTCTCTTCATGTAATTCCAGAACAAACAAAAAAAAAAATCAATAATAGACTACATTTAGCTACTTGACGACTAATGTTCCTTTTGTTATTTTTTGATGCAAGGAACAAGGAACCAAAGGTCAGAACCCTGCAAGTTTGTTCCCTCCCAAGAAAAAAATGGACAAAATAAGCAGAGCCAAATTCCAGCCACCTTGACAGGCCTGCACCGATATAACTGGGTGTCTCCAATGCCAAGCTATGCAAACATCCCTTAACTCCCACCTTATCCTGTAAAAGGAGGATGTATGTGCTGCCTCCTCCTTCCTTCACCTTTATCATTCTTTTTCTGTGTCTGCCCTTCTCTCTTCTTATTTCTTCCATCTTTCCTGTCACTTTTCATTACTCTTTCTTATCAGGTGGCTTTACACTGAGTGACAAGCCTAATGATTTCCTGTAAGCCAGGAAACCATTTACAATGCTGGGTGGTAACCATACAACAAACCCATATGTGTTCCCTACATGTCAACAAGTGGGTTGGCAGAAGGTTGGTGCCCCTCCCCATAAAACAACTCAAACGGCCACCCTTTACCCGATTAGGGCATCTGGCAGTAGACAGACACATCACAACTTTGATGGCAGCTGCTACAAACTGATATAAAACTGATGACTGAGTATGAAGTGTTAGCTCCTATATTATGTATGGATGTGAGCTTGGTGGTCTAGTGGGATGAGGTAGTTCAACTGGATATAGCCCATTAGGGGTGTGAGCTGGGGGGAGGGCAGCAAAATGGAAGGAGACAGGGTGGCATTGAGGTGATTTATTTGTGGCCACCCCTTATGGGGTAAAGATGTCTGGTTGTAATTAGATAAATAAACAGGTTGGCCTTACTGATTACAATGCCACTCAGGGATTAATAACTGGTTGCTGCTTAAATATCTGTAATAATCAGCCTTGCCCTAAAAGCCTACACTCATGATGGAGCAATAAAGCAGTGTTGCCATAAAAATAAAACAGGCCCATATGGTAAAACTCAAGTTGGTCATTTCCAGATGGCTCCTTATTTCTTTTTTATTATTTTGGGGTTTATTGAAGACGTTAATGAAGGATAAAAACAAATTCTCACAGATTCTGAAGTATTACTGGTATTTTAGTTGCACGTTGGAGCCTTTACAAATGATACGAATGATTACGTAACATACCTAAGTCAATACCCGACTGATTCAAGCTTTAAAATAAGTTGCTTAGGTTTGTGTTGCTTTTTCGTACTGTCACGGATTCTTCCTGAAATTTTAGTTTACCATTTGACATGCTTTACAAGTGTTCAGGGTTTACCGGGGTGTCCAAAGTCTAGACGAGTCTCCGTTCGACTGCATTAGTTCTCTTCAACTTTGCTCAAAAGAATACGAAATTTTAAAGGTAACACTAGCATTTCTAACAGCATCATAATATGTAAACTTCCATAATTATCATCAGTAATTTTCGGGACTATAAGCATCGAGGAAGTCGTACTTGAGATGCAGGTTCTCCTGTCACAGATATATCGGTATTTTTGGAAAGCAAACGTAACCACAATATTTATGTAACAATCCCTCAAAAATGTCACCATGAAATCTGTTACCTTATATTCAGTGTTTAAGGTCCACAGCCAGGGTTGGGGGGGGGGGAGGTGCGAGGTTGGAAAGTCGAGAGTCCGGTGGAAACTGGGTGAAAACAAGGCGTCTGACACTTACCCTTACTGTCGACTTTCGCCTCTACTGACATCGCCACCAACTTTCCCTCTTCACCCCTTCCCCAACGCCACGCCACGCCATTCCACGAACTTCCAATTACCGGGGGAAGAACCACACTGAGTCATAAGCAGCATGAGGCGAGAGAGACAGCGTGATTGCAACAGTTGAAGCGAGACAGCACCAGGCGATGAATACACACAATGGAGGGAGAAAAAGAAAGGGGGAAGAGAGATGGAAGATAGGAGAGAGAGAGAGAGAGAGAGAGAGAGAGAGAGAGAGAGAGAGAG
>JAGKTI010001514.1:0-17036 GCA_018397915.1 Birgus latro | reverse complement strand
GCATGTGGGGAGCCTCCCCACACATGAGAGTTGTACTCCATACACGGGCGAATAAAACCCGTGTACAAGGTCAACATCTGTGCAGGGGTAAAGAAAGCTCGGAGTCGGCCCAGCACACCTAATCTCTTGGAAGCAGATTTCACAAGAGATGTAATATGTTCTTTCCAAGACAAATCCCGAGAGAATGAAACCCCTAGCATGTTCAAGGATGATGCAGGACTGAGCTGGACATTATTAAACATTAGTGGGTAATCCTGAGGAAGATTTTGTCGGGTTGATAAGTGTAAGAACTGAGTTTTTGATGCATTAAAAATAACAAGATTATTTTTACCCCAATCAGAGATATGAGCCAAGTCAGACATTAGGTGTGCCATAGCCTCATCCCTTGTTTGCTGAAGTAACTGCTGAGATGGACGTTGCGGAAATCGAATGGAAAGGTGAAGGGTGGAATCATCAGCATATGAGTGGATAGGGTTAGATGTACAGCTTAGAAGGTCATTGATGAATAAAAGAAAGAGAGTTGGTGATAGGACAGAGCCCTGAGTCAGTATACAGCACATGTTTCCCACTTTGGTGGGAAACATGTGCTGCATACTGACAACTATCATACAGCACCAAAACTCACCAAGCACCCCAAAGAGCATGGCATTGTGAGTTTTGGCACCATCAGGAGCTACAGTTCCCATCGGCCTAAATTCCCTGAGGCAGCAACATTGCGGAGGGGCGACGTGCTCCAGCAGAAGTCTGAAAAGACATTGGGAATCTGGTGGCACGATAAGAAGAGTGTCAACATGCAAACCACTGTGCATAAAGGGGACTTGCAGGATACAGGGAAGGCTGATTACAGAACAGGTGAGGAGTGAGGAAGCCTGATGCCGTCATTGACTATAATGTCAACATGAGACTGGTCGACACGTTTGACATGATGATCCGAGAAATAGACTGTCTCAGGAAGAATGCCAAGTGGTATAGGAAGGCTATTTTCCGTATCACCGACATGTGTATGCTGAACGCCTACATCTTGTTCAAGACACAAGTTGGTGACAGGAGACAGGTTTCCCTGGGACAGTTTTTCTGGGTGTGTGTACCAGTTCCTGGAGAGATTTTGTCAGGTGACAGCAGCAGCTCCGAGGGGCCATTTTGACTTGCTCCCAGACCGACATGAGGCCCGTGCCTACCATGACAGGCACTACCTGGAGCCTCTCACTGGCACTGCTGGCAGGAATGTCGACCTGCGACACTGTGTTGTCTGCAGCCAGTCTTCCTGTAGGCTAGAATAGAGGAAGCAGACCAGCTACAAGTGCCACGGGTGTGATGTGCCCCTGTGCATACACCCTTGCTGGTGGGAGTACCACACTGAAGATTTACTGACAGTGACAGTAGTGTACAGTGATGCCACAATGACGTACAGTACATATATACTGTACTGGAAACATGTTGCTTTCCGTAATATCACTGTGGTAACAGTGAGGCAATATTGATGTGATTTGTGATATTACAATCATTTATTATTATAATATGGAATGTCCAGTTTGTTGGAAAAGTCTTATAAAATGGTTTTGCAAATGTATTTCACTGCAAGTGTGTGGTATGAGTACAGTATTACAGTGAAATATAACTACCGACAGTGATCACACAGTGATTGTTTATTGTACGTACAGTGTTGAGTAGTAATTTTAATGTAAAAATCAGCGTGGCAAGCTCCGGGTATTGGTCATGGGAGTGAAAAACAGTGATTTTAGTACACCTCCTTCTCAGACCACTGCCCATCCAGTGAAAGTTCAGGTAGTCTTCAATGTCACCTCATGTGAGACCTGAAGGTATGTGCTTTACAATACCTCATTTTTTACTCTAGCTTTTCTCATTATGTTTTCTTAAAGGTTTAAAGTTTTGTTTACATTTGGCCGATTATGCCCGTCCTGTGTGTTTGGCATGCCATTCCGATGCCCATCTTTTAGGGGTTAATGATCTTTTTAACTGCATCCCCAGATGAGCAGAAGCAGCAGGATGAGGAAGAAGGAACAGAAGAGGATGGCAAGAAAAAGGGGAAGGATGCAAAGAAGAAGAAGAAGAAGTCAATACAGGAGAGTTTTGGCATCACACAGTATGCTGGTACTCACAGTGGATTCTTTGGCGTCATTAAACAAAGGTAAGGAAGTTGACTATATTCCTTTAACTTTAAATCATTTCTCAATAGACTGGATATCGGACTTAATGGACACTGTGAAGCCACCAGTGTTCCATCAGCTATAACAATGTCCGTTAAATGGGGCACAGTGGGTCGCAGTACAAGTGTTTCATGAAGAAGGGCAATGACATGGATGTGAAATAAATGTAAAAGGACAAAATTATGGATCAGGTTAGTGTAAACTGGGTACAGTGTTCATTTTTAGTACTAGAGTTGGTGGTAGGTGATGGCAACCATCATCCACTCACCTGATGTAGTGCTGCCTACTTTTTCCTTCACCTTTATCATTCTTTTTCCATGTCTGCTTTCCTCTCTTCCTATTTCTCACCGTCATCCACTCATTTGATGTAGTGCTGCCTACTTCTTCCTTCACTTTTATCATTCTTTTTCTGTGTCTGCTATCCTCTCTTTCTATTTTTCACCACCATCCACTCACTTGATGTAGTGCTGCCTACTTCTTCCTTCACCTGTATCATTCTTTTTCTGTGTCTGTCCTCCTCTCTTCCTATTTCTCCCATCTTTCCTGTCACTTTTTATTACACTTACTTTCCTTTTCAGGTGGCTTTACATTATGACAAGCCTAATGGTTTCCTGTAAGCCAGGAAACCCTGTATAACGCTGGGTGACACAAGATTGTTCATACGAACCTGATTATTCTGTATGTATTTTTTTATTTATTTATTTATTTATTTATTTTCCCCCAGGTTTTCTGATTTCCTGGTCAATGAAATGAGCAACAGTGGAGAGATTGTTACCCTGACTGACCAAACTGTTATTCCTGAGCCAGAGGATATTACCATTGGTACGTTATTATTATTAATGGTGGTAGTAACGGTGGTGGCAGCAGCTAATAGTACTGGTAGTAGAAGTAAGTAGTAGTAGTAGTTGTGTGTGTGTGTGTGTTTGGTAGCTATATGTTATTATCACATTCGTGCCCCACGGTGGGAAAGGAGGTCCAGATGATGATGATATTGTGGTAGGTGGGGGGACTCATCATCCACCCACTTGATGTAGTGCTGCTTTGGGTGTCTGCCCTTTCCTCTTCTGTCTCCTTCATTCTTTCCTCTTTCTTCTGCCTACGGGTTATTTTACACTCCCTCTTCTTTCTTTCTTTCCTTCATTCTTTCCTCTTCCTTCTGCCTGTGGGTGACTACTACTGTGTGACAAGCCAAATGGTTTCCTGTACACCAGGAAACCATTTACTACGCTGGGTGGTAACCATATAACCAAATTATGGCACCTGGTGGTTTAGTGGGTAATTATGGCGCTCTGATCGGATTGAGTCTGTGTAGGTTTATATCCAAGGGATTGTTGGGGTTTACTGCTCTCATAATGCCACTCAGGGATGCGTGAGGCTGGTCACTCTCATCTTACATGTTAGGACCAACCTGCCTAGCTCCAGGCTCCTACGCTTCTCATGGGCAACACAGGACTAGGTGATGGTTGGATGGATTATTATTAGTTGCAGTAGTAGTAGTAGTAGTACTGTAGTAGTGAGAGTAGTACTAAGAGTAGTAGTATTATAGTTTATAATGTTATGTGGTAGGTATGTGGGGGTAATTACTGTACTGTTTGTACTAAATTAACCAGTAGGACAGTATAAATGTGGGAAAACTATCAGTAGCCATCAGTACTTACAAAGACACAAACAGTCTCACCCACAAAGTCAGCCACTCCAGCAAACAACAATTTCCACATGGACTTGTCACTCAGGAATCCCAAGCCTTCCCTACATTGACCTGCACTTCTTTGTGATTAGCGCCACATTCTACACTCAGTTTTTTTTTTAAACTGAGGCGAAGATGCACTTGACAGGTTGATGAAGATGCTGAATGCAACATCTCCAAGTAGCATCTTTGTACTTCAGTTAGTCAGTAAGTTTTGATTCATATTACGGGCAATTATTTGAAATACAACGATGTTATTCAGACATGTTGCATTCAGCCAATCATCACCGACCTGTCAAGTGCATCTTCGCCTCGAGTATCTAAAAAATAAAAAAAAAATGAGTACAGTGGGGCCCCTTGGATAGCGACCTTATTAGTCCACCAAAATGGCTGCTATCCATGAAATCACTACCCGAGGGGCAAACTTCTTACCTAAAAATATTAATACAGTCCTGGACTCTTTCAGCTATACCCCTAATTTCCTCCATTACACATCAGTATCACGTCATATTTCTTCAGTACTGTAATAAGATAAACGTATACTACATATTCAAAAAATTATCTTTTTCTTTTCCTCCATGCAGTATTGTTTCTTTGGCTTACCACGCATGTATTGTCTGGCCTTTTCAGTCACTTTTACATTACCAGCACTTCCTGTTTTTTCCCTGGGCCACCACCACCACTTGGGCCAGCCCCCGATGTTGAAGCCATGATATTAGAACACTCAGTAGCCAGACAATAAATGGAAGGTCACAAAAAACTTTAACAGTGGCGAGAGACTGTGACAAGTTGAATGAATGCGCGGCGCGTGGATAGATAAACAAACAATCTTCTTCTTCTTCTTCTTCTTCTTGGGGTAACTGCGGGGAGCTTCACCTTCCACCCGTCAGTATCGCTTAGATACCGGCATTACCCCAAGAGAAAAGTAAAGGTAAAGGAAAAATTTAAAATGTAAAATTTGGTAGGAGAGAGATAGTTGAGATTAGTTATAAGAAAAGATTAAGATACGTACTTTCACTCCACATGGGTCAACGAACTGAATGACAATAGACTCGCACTTACTATCAGTGTTACCAGCTCGCTACATGTTAAATGCCTAGCGGATTTACGCTAACTGTGCAGCGTTAATCGCTATGAGATAAGTTTCATTCCTGTCGCTATGCATGGATTCGCTACTCAAAAAAATGCTATCTGAGGGGCTCCGCTGTCTAGTGCTTATCTCTTGTCACTATTCAGCAGTCAAGATAGGGAGAAGGCAAATTCAGGGCAGGTTAGAGTAAAGAGAGTATTATATACAGTATACTCTCAATTATCTAGCCTAATTCAGCCAAGCCCCACACCAGTTAAAGCAAAATGCTGGATATTGCATAGTACCCCCCCATCAGCTCAGTATTTGGTGCTGAGCCGGATATTGCATTACTGTCCGTCTTGAACCTGTATCTTAAAAACTTTCCCATGAGTAAAATATGAAAATTAAGCATAAAATATATAAAATAATGATACAGTTCAGTAATGCAGTAATACAGCGCCAGTTGGTTACTGTTTATGAGCCGGTTGAAACACCTCAGTGATGGATATTGCATAGAACTACTGGCTATGTCCTGTTTCAGCACCGGATATTGTATAATTTTGCTGGATATTGCTTTAACAGAGCCAAGCCGGGCAGCGCTGGATATGGTGACGACGGATAATTGAGAGTTTACAGTATTCGTTTATTAATTTATTTTTTATTTAATTTTTAATGCAAGGAAGAAGGAACCAGAAGCTGGAGGTCCCCATAATTGTTCCCTCCAAGAAAAATAAAAAGATAACAGAGACCCAAATTCAAGATGCGTTCATTTTGAGATGCATGGACACATTTAAAAGACTGGAGGTCATAGGCAGCAGGAAATACAGACCAAGGAAGACAGTTCCAGAGTTGACCTGTTGCATACATGAAGGACTGGGTGTATAGGTTAACTTACATCTTCCCTACCTACCTACACTGGAGGTCATAGGCAGTAGGAAATACAGACTGTTATTTTGTTCATTTATTTCTTTTTGTAATTTATTTTTTTTTGCACCTTTGGCCCTTCTTCCAAAATTGACAGCAGAGAGGCAACAAGAAATAGATACCAGTAAATTAGTTAGGTAGAATACTAGAGGATAATGATGAGGATGAAAATGATGGTGAAGAATGTGATGATGGTGTCTGTGATGGTGATGACAAAGATGATGAGGATGATTTAGATGAAGAATGTGATGGTGATGACAAAGGTGATGAGGATGATTTAGATGATGAGAATGATGATGGTGATGAGAATGATGATAGTGAAGAACATGATGATGGTGACTGTGATGACGATGACTGATAATGATGATGATAACAATAATAATAATGATTTTCCCCCCCAGTACCTTCAGCCCTTCCGGCAGAACTGACACCAGAGAAGCTACAAGAATTAGACAAGTTAGTGGGTAAAAAGAAGCCGATCCGACTGCCCGTGCCAGACCTCATGGCAATGCCCCTGCCCGAAGTGGAGATTGAGGAGTGTGAGGGGCAGGGTAGCAAGGAAACGGAAGACGAAGAGAAGGAAACGGAGAGCCAAGAATGTGGGGGACAGGAAACACAGGAGTCAGAGGACGGAGATAAGAGGCTGAACGAGTCGGAAGATGGAGAGAAGAGCTTGAATGAGCCGGAAGATGAAGAGAAGGGGTTAAATGACGAACAGATAAAGCAGGAAAGCGGGGCGATGGAGTACGAAGAGGAAACACAAGCTTCAAAAGATAACGAGCTTGGAAAGAATGGACTAGACCTGGAACAGATTGCCGCAGAAGCACTGGGAGAGACGAGGAATGGCGAAGACAGTGCAAGTGGAGAGGTACTGGACAAGGGGCCGAATACCACTGAGGAAGGCGTTAAGGGACACACAGAGGATTATGGGGAACAGATGGAGGTGAAGAAGGAAGACACAGGGGAAAGCAACAAGCCTTCTCAAAAATGTAAGGACCTACAATCTCTCTCTCTCTCTCTCTCATTTGTCCTATCAGAAATGTATCTACATTTCTTCTATTATTTTTCTTATCCTAATTTGCCCTATCAAAAATGTAAGTTCGTATTATGCTATCTATACTCCTTTCATTTGGCCAAGTGTTGTATCCTTTTCCCACTATTTCATGTAGCTAACTGGTAGAAAAAGACAATATAATTGCTCTACATCCTTTCCACAGCACTTCTTCGTGACTAGCATCATATTCTAGTGTTAATAAGACAATACTACGGCTCTACATCCTTTCCACAGCACTTCTTTGTGACTAGCATCATATTCTAGTGTTAATAAGACAATACTACGGCTCTACATCCTTTCCACAGCACTTCTTCGTGACTAGCATCATATTCTAGTGTTAATCTGTTGTTACAGTTCAGAATTCTAAATGGTGAGAGGCAGTTTTAGGCCAGTTTAGAGTGGAAGGAGTATTCAGTGTAGGGAAGAGTAAAGTGATGGTCTTTGAGAGAAGTGAAGCCAGTGAGTGTACAGTGAGATTGGATGGGAAGGATATGGAGAATGTGAGTGCATTTAAGTACTTGGGCAGTGTGATGAGTATGGATGGAAGTCTGGAGGGTGAAGTGCTTGAAAGGGAGCAGCAGGGAAGGAAGGTTGCTGGTTCGTTGAAAACATTGATAAGAAACAGGGAGGTGAGCATGGAAGTGAAAAAGTTGTTACATGACAGTATTGTGATACCAACTCTAACATATGGAAGTGAAGCTTGGACCCTGTTGGAAGGACAGAAGTCAAGAGTGAGAGCAGTGGAAATGAGTTATTTGAGGGGAGCATGTGGAGTCACATGGAGAGACAGACTAACAAATGAGGAAGTGAAGGAGCATTGTGGTGTGTACGTGATGGGAAGCGTTAGGAGAAACACGTTAAGGTGGTTTGGGCATGTGGAGAGGATGGAGAGTGAAAGACTGACAAGGAGAGTGTATGTGAGTGAGGTGGAGGGGGCGAGAGGGAAGGGGAGGCCGAGGATGAGATGGAGGGATGGAGTGGAGAGGTATATGAGAGAGGGGGGTGTGAGTTGGGAGCATGGTAGTGAAATGGCAGGGGACAGAGTGACATGGAGGCGATTTGTTTGTGGCCACCCCGTGCGGGATTGAGGCGTCTGGCAATAGATAGATAGATAGAGTAGCCTATAGTTATGTTACTCTTGTTGCTGACTCGGAGGTGAAGCCTGTGGACTGCAGGCTGAGGTTTGCATTCTCTTGCAGTCCACCATCCTCCTTTAGGAGGATAGGGAGGGAGTTGAGGCACATGTGTATAACCTGACAGCCTACCTGCCAGATAAAACTGATGATGGTGATGATAATTTGATGAGAGTGTTGATGAGGAGGAGGAGGAGAATAATAATAAATAATAAATAATAATAATAATAACACTAATGTTCTGTATTACCTTGTAGTGACAGAGGTGCTAATCAGCGTTGAACACTGCAATAAGGGGCACAGATGTTGATAATAATAATGACAATAATAATAATAAAGCTTAATACTACCTTGCAGTGTCGGAGGTGCTAATCAACGTTGAACACTGCGACAAGAAAGGACGCAAGGCAATCCACCGAGCACTGAAGGCAAAGTATAAGTTTGTTGACAGTGTGTACGACGGAACAAAGTACATCATTGTTACAAAAAAGAAACGTAAGTACAGTATTTGTTTAAGCACCTTTACCGGACAGAATATACAGTATTATTGTGATGAGAAAGAAACGTAAGTATTTATTTATGCACCTTTAGAAAGACACTGAGGTGGTTTGGCCATGTGGTGACGATGAAGAGTGAGAGACTAATGAGGAAAGTGTCTTTGAGTGAGAGGGAGGGGGAGACTGAAGATGAGATGGAGTAGAGAGCTATATGAGAGTGAAAGTTAGGGGATGGAGAGAAAGACTAACCAGGAGAGTATGTGAATGAGGTGGAGGGGGAGACTGAGGATGAGATGGAGGGGTGGAGAGTGAGAAACCAACTAGTAGAGTGTATGTGAGAGGCAGAGGGGGAGACCAAGGATGAGATAGAGGGATGGAGAAGAGATATACGAGAGAGAGGGTGTAAGTTGGGGGGAGGGCAATGAAGTGGCAGGGGACAGGGTGACATGGAGGTGATTTATTTGTGGCCACCCCTTACAGGATTGAGGTATCTGGCTATAAATAGATAGACAGACAGATAGACCTGTAATTGGTAGATAGACACACCTGTAGTTGGTTAGTTTTCCCCACACCAAATCTGTCTCTTGCTCACTGGAATCCACCTTACCCCATGCTTAGCTGTGAAAAAGAGGTGTGGCTGAGGAGGAGGAGGAGGAGGAGGAGGAGGAGGAGGAAAAAGAAGTCTGAATGATGATGATGAGGAGGAGGAGGAGGAAAAAGAAGATTGAATGATAATGATGATGAGGAGGAGGAAAAAGAAGTCTGGATGATGATGCTAAACATTACTTCCACAGCGGGGGGACGCATCCGCACCCGCCGTACCCAGTGGCCCAAATCACACATGTACACCACCTTCATTCTGTTCAAGGAAAATATGGACACCATGGAGGCCATCAACCATCTGGCATTTAATTCCGGGTGGGTTAATGTACTCTTTTCACTCGTGCTTGGCCTAAAATTGCCACCTTTCCATCTTGCATGCTCAGTTGTAACTTAGATTATGATCCTATACTCTATTCACATCAACTTGGCCAAAAATTGTCATCTTTCCATGCTGAGTTGAAATAGTAGGTGACTTGTAGACATTCCCATCAATTAAAATCTCTCTTCTTTGAAAAAAAAAAAAAAAATCCTATCTTAGTACTTTTTAGGCAGCAAAAAGGGTGATGACGATGATGATGGTTATGATGATGAGGAGGAGGAGAAGGAAGAGAGGGGAGGGGAAGAGGATGAGGAAGAGAAGGAAGAGAGGGGAAGGGAAGGTGAGGAGGAAGAAAAGGAAGAGAGGGGAAAGGAAGGTGAGGAGGAAGAGACGGAAAGGGAAGGGAAAGAGGAGGAGGAGGAAGGAAGGGAAAGAGGAGGAGGAGGACAAGAAGGGAAGGGAAGGAGAAGGAGAAGGACGAGAAGGGAAGGGAAGGAGGAAGAGAAGGAGAAGGAAAAGATGATGATGACAGTGATGATGATGTTTTTATTTTTATTTTTTCCCAGAATAAAGCCGAACATGTTTGGTTATGCCGGGACGAAAGACAAACGTGCAAAATCAAGTCAGCTGGTGTCCGTTGCGCAGGTAAGTGTTGATTATACCGGGTGTAAGTGTAGTGTAGGAATTATAGTGTAGGAATTATAGGGTGGTAAGTTATGGTGAAGTAATAATTCTGTACAGTGTAGTAGTTATAGTGTAGTAATAATAGTGTTTTAATTATAGTGAACGAGTGTTGTGGCGTGGATGTGGATGTGATAGAAAGCGTTACGAGAAATGCATTGAGATGGTTTGGCCATGAGGAGAGGATGGAGGGCAAGAGACTGACAAGGAGAGTGTATGTGAGTGATGTGGAGGGGGGGAGAGGGAGGGAGAGGCTGAGGATGAGATGAAGGGATGGAGTGGAGAGGTATATAAGAGAGGGGGGTGTTTGCTGGGAGCAGGGCAGTGAAGTGGCATTGGACAGGGCGACATGGATGTGTTTTGTTGGTGACCACTCCTTGCAGGATTAAGGCATCTGGCAATAGATAGATAGATCACAACAGGGACCTAATTTATATATTTTTCAGGTTGCTCCTCGTACATTATGCTACGCAGCCAAGTTCCAGAGAAAAATGCAGCTTGGCAACTTCCACTATAGGGCGATAGCACAGAAATTGGGCCAACTGAAAGGAAACCACTTCAAAATTGTGGTGAGGTATGTGGGGTTGTACAAGCACAGTTCTTAATGCCTTTTGGCCACTGACTTATTTTTTATATTTTTTACTTTATTGTTTGGTGGTAGGTGATGGTGACCATCATCCACTCACTTTATGTAGTGCTGCCTACTTCTTCCTTAGCCTTTATCATTCTTTTTCTGTGTCTGTCCTCCTCTCTTCCTATTTCTCCCATCTTTCCTGTCACTTTTATTACTCTTCTTTCCTTTTCAGGTGGCCTTACATTGAGTGACAAGCCTAATGGTTTCCAATAAGCCAAGAAACCATTTACAACACTGGTTGGTAACCATATAACTAACCCATACGTGTTCCCTTCGTGTCAACAAGTGGGTTGGTGGAGGGTTAGTGCCCCTCCCCGTAAAACAACTAACTCAGAGACAAACAGTCACCCCTTACCAGGTTATGGCGTCTGGCTGTAGATAGATGGACTTTATTGTTAACATTTTCAACCATATTTATCAGTTCTTTTCAATCTGGGAGAGACAGATATCACCTTCATTAACCCCTTCATTATGAAAGACTCTTCCTAAGGTAAACAAAAACTGTCAGGAAGCAGCAGGAATAATATACAGCCTTGGCAGCTGGCCAGTGATCTCCAGCCTTTTAACTGGAATGGGTTCAGGCTTTTGAGTGAGCAGATCTTGAAGTGGAACTTCAGTTTTGTTCAGTTTTCTTTGGAAGGGACAAATATTGCAGGGTTTTAGCTTTGGAATCGCTGTACAGTACTGTTAAAAGAAGAAGAAGAAGAAAAATTAGTACTTATGGTAGGGATACTGTTTCATCTTCGTTTATTTTATAAAGGCCCCAGTATCTTTGCATGCATCGGCCTTGGTCTCCTAATGGCGGCTTTCCATGCTGCTCGGTCTCTGGCAGCCTCCCAATTCAGTCTTTTATTTATCCCTGCGGTCACACTTTATGACCTTGTCCCTTGCCTTCTTCGGTCTTCCTCTCATAACCCTACCCCAGACGTTTACACTTCTTGCCTTCTGCTCCCAACTCTCATCCTCCATCCTCTCCACATGCCCAAACCATCTTAATCTACCCCTCCTCATCACAACACCAATTCTCTCTCTCTCTCTCTCTTTCACATGAATGGAGAAAGGTAAAACAAATTAAATAAAAAAATAATGCATACACCAGATTGCGGGTATCCTCCATTCCTTATCATTATCACTGCTTATCATTAAATTTTTTCCCCAGGGATATAACTGCCACAGACGAAGCTGTTGAATCGGCCATTGAGTCACTGAAGCAGACTGGCTTTATCAACTACTACGGTCCACAGCGGTTTGGTACCACCAGCGTTGCCACGCATGTTATTGGCCGAGAGCTGCTGAAAAGTAATTGGCATCAGGTTCGTTTCAGTATCCCCATCTACAGTCTGTGTACCCTCAGTCGGCAAAAATCCCTAACCTCTTTCAGTTCATTAACTCTCCTCTTCTTACTGGCTCCCATCAACCCGTCTGTTCACCACACTGTTGCATCTCTATCTCTTAACTCTCCTCCTCTTACTGGCTCCTTCAACCTTTGTCTCTTCGCCACACTGGTGCATCTTTATCCCTTTTCTATTGCTACTTCAATGGTCACTGTTCCTCTGTCTACTTGCATCCTTCCACCTCTACGACGGGCACGTAGCACCCGTCTAGCAACAAACTCTCATCCCTTTTTTGTCCAACTCTCTAATGCAAGAGCTACCATTACTCCCAGTCCTTCATGTATGCACCAGGTCAACTCTGGAACTTTCTCCCTCTGTATTTCTTCCTGCCTGTGACCTCCAGTCTTCAAATGCAGTGTGTCCAGGCATCTCAGAGTTAACATATCTTGAATTTGGCTCTCTGTTATCTCTTATTTATTATGCTTGGAGGGAAGAGTCATAAGTCTCATGGGCTTCTATCCTTTGGTTCCTTCACCCTTGCATTAAAAAAAAGTGTCATAGAAATAGTGGTATTGTTAAAGGTTAGAATTTAAAGGTGTAAGGAAGTCCTTAGGTGGTAGGTGGGGGCACTGACCAATTACTCGATGTAGTGCTGCTCTCAGGTGACTGCCCTGTCCTTTCTTCCTTCTACTTCCATCTTTACTTCCTTCATCTTTTCTTTTCCTTCTGCCTGCGGGTGACTTTACACCTCATCTTCTGTCTTTCTTTCCTTTATTCTTTCCTCTTCCTTCTGCCTGTAGGTGACTCTACACTGAGTGACAAGCCAAATGGTTTCCTGTACACCAGGAAACCATTTACTACACTGGGTGGTAACCATATAACCAAATTATGGTGCCTGGTGGTTTAATGGGTAATTAAGGTGCTCCAATTGGATTGAGCCTGTGTAGGTTTATATCCAAGGGGTGGTTGGGGTTTACTGCTCATGTAATGCCGCTCAGGGATAAGTGAGGCTGGTCACTCTCATCTTAAAAATCAGGCCCAACTTGCCTAGCCCCGGGCTTCTATGCTCCTCATGGGGCAACACAGGTTTATTCACATCAGCAAACACTATCCTCATCCTTTATATCGCCAGGCCATCAATCTCATCCTTGCACCGAGAGAGAATGACATCCCAGAGCTAAATCGTTTTCGCAAAGTGTGGAAGGACACGGGCGATGCAGCTGCTGCCCTGAACGCGTTGCCGAGAGGCTGGGAGGGGTCTGCCGAGGCCCAGTTGCTGTCTGGCCTGTCACAGATGGCAAAGAATGACCTGGTTGGAGCTTTGAATAAGGTGGGCATAGAGTTAGAGCTTTGAATAAGGTGAGCATAGTCAGAGCTTTGAATAAGGTGAGCATAGCATTAGAGCTTTGAATAAGGTGAGCATAGAGTTAGAGCATAGTGGTGGAGTTCATGGGTTAGAAAATGCATTGATCTATGTACTATGGTTGAGTCCCAGAGACGGAGAGGTATTTATATTATGGCAGTTGGGTGTGGAAGGTGAGAAGTGTGAATGTCAGGGGTAGGGTTGTGAGAGGCAGACCAAAGAAGACCTGGGATGAGGTCATAGAGTGTGACCTCAGAGATAAAGACTGAATAGGGAGGCTGCCAGAGATCAAGCAGCATGGAGAGCTGCCATTAGGTGACCAAGGCTGACGGACACAAGCACATTGGGGCCTTTATAAACGAAACAAATGATACGATTAGTGTTACAAGAGGCATAGAGCAGTGTCCTGCCCTTGATTGTTCTGAACCACACAGCCTGGCCTTGTTCCCCTGTGCTACAAGGGGTCATTAATGGGACTGACAGTAACCCTTAGCATATACAATGAACTCTGAATTGTCCGGTGTAATTCAGCCAACCCGTATGCTCAGTGAAGTGAAACACCGGATATTACATAGTTCCCTCATTGGTTCAGTATTCAGTGTTGACCCGGATATTGTGTCACTGTCCCAACCCACTCTCCTAAAAACATTCCCATGAGTACAAGATGAAAACTAAGCGTAAAATATAATTCAGTAATGATACAGTACAGTAACGCAGCGCAAGGTGGCTACTGCATACGAGCCATTTGATATGCCTCGATGCTAGATATTGCATAGAACCATCACTTATGTGCCGTTTCAGCACCGGATGTTGCATAATTTCACTGGATATTGCTTGAATAGAGCCGACCCAACAGCGTCAGATATTCAATGCACTGGAACGGATATTGTGTTGTAGAGTTTGCTGTACTGTGTTATTCATTACAGTAAGACTGTTATTTTGCCTTTGTTGTGTTCTTAGGCTCAGTAAGTAACACAGCAGCTGCCTATCAAAGTTCCACTGCTGCCTCTAAGCTGATTTACCTGTTTCCCCTAATGTACAGCACCATACCAGTTATATATAATATCATGAGACTTAGGCCCATCTTACATATAACGAGCCCTTTATAAGTTAGAGGTGTGGTCCATAATATATTCATTTTCATATGGTTGTGGAGTTGCATGGAGAGACAGACAAATGAGGAAGTGAAGGAGTGTTGTGGTGTGGATGTGGATGTGATAGAAAGCTTTGGGAGAAATACATTGAGGCAGTTTGGCCATTTGGAGAGGATGGAGACCGAGAGACTAATGAGGATGTTTGTCACACCCTCTTGATGGTGTAATGAAAGTCCTGGAGTAGCTATTTATGGCCTTTAATTGTGGAGCACGGGGACAGTAGTTGCCCGTATGAGAGTTAGCCTTCGACTGCCGGGACATATGGTATTGGTTGGTGTGAAGCCTGGGAGCGGCTGATTACATCTTTAGTTTTAGTGGGGCACATAGTGAGGGGGGGGGGCATATATACATACACATAACGGGGATGATACAATACTCCCCCGTGTAGCGATGGTGTCTCCTGACACTAGAGAGGAGGTATACGGGGTGATGCATGTGGCTAAGGTAGGTGGGAGGTTTGTACAAGGGGGAAGTATGATACAGTGGAAGGAGGGAGGAATTATGATACAGGGGATGGTAGGGAGTAATTATGATACAGGGGTCGGAGGTAGGGATTATGATACAGGGTTGGGAGGGTTGAGTTATGATACAGGGGTTGGAGGAAGGACATGGCCAAGTCAAGAGGATGTAAGCTAGGGATATACATTGTTACAATGGAAGGTATATTGATATAAGATACACAAGGAGTCATGTTGATCATAAGGAGAATATATGTGAGTGAGGTGGAGGAGGGGGGGAGAGGGAGGGGGAAGCTGAGGATGAAATGGAGGGATGGAGTGGAGAGAGATATGAGGGGGAGTGTGAGCTGAGGGGATGGCAGCAAAATGACAGGGGAACATGGAGGCGATTTGTTTATGGCCACCTCTGACGGGATTAAGGTGTCTGGCTGTAGATAGATTGATATGTATTCAGTACAGGGAGCTGGCAGAATAGATTTATAGATAGCATTGGTATTTTAAATGGGCAGTGAAGAAGGATATTTGTAGGTTGAAACGTACAGAGATAAGAATGATTAGATGGATGTAGCCTGTAGTGATGATGATGATGATGATAGTGAGGAGGAAAAGGAGAATAAGATGACAGTGACTGATGATGATGACAGTCTGATTAATGATGATGACACTAGCTAATTAATGATGATGATGATGACTAACTGATGATGATGTTGACACTGACTAATGTGATGATGATGACACAAACTGACGATGAGGAGGAAGACGAGAATAAGTTGACAGAGACTAGTGATGATGATGATGAGGACAATGATAATAATGACATAACACCGACTGCTGCTGATAATGTTGCTTTTCTCGCTTCCAGATTCCACGAAATACGCGAATGCTGTACCTACACGCCTATCAGAGTTACCTGTGGAATATTGTGGTGTCACGTCGCCTTGAGAAATACGGCATCACTGTTTTGCCGGGAGATATTGTGCGCAATGTCAAGAGCAGCGACACCAAGGATGATGATGGTAAGATGGCATTCAGTTTAATTCTGTATCCAAATGTGACAGACTGGCTAGGAGAGTGTATGTGTAGGTGGAGGGGGAGACCAAGTATGAGATGAAGGAATGGAGAGTGGGAGACTAACTAGGAGAGTGTGTGTGTGAGTGAAGTGGAGGGGGGAGAGGGAGGGGGAGTCCAAGAATAGATGGATGGGGAGGTATATAAGAGAGGGGAGTGTCAGCTGGGGGGAAGTCAGTGAAATGGCAGGGGACAGGGCAACATGGAGGCGATTTGCTTGTGGCCACCCCTTACAGGATTAAGGCATCTGCCCATAGATAGATGGAAACAATTTTATTTAGCCTAGGGTACAAATAATTCACTAAGGGATCTTTGTATGCAGCATGTGTTAGGAGTGTAATGCTGTATGGTAGTGGGACCTGGGCAGTAAAGGAAGAGGGTATTCATAGACTCGAACATACAGAAATGACAGTGTTTAGGTGGATGTGAAGTGCGTCTTTAAATGCAAGGCCTGAGGGGGCTAGGTTTACGATGGAAGAGTTGAGGGGTAGGATGGGACTGGAGTGTACTGGTGTTGTGATGAGGAGGGGTAGATTGAGATGGTTTGGGCATGTGGAGAGGATGGAGAATGACAGTTGGGTGTGGAAGGTGAGAAATGTGAACTCTAGCCACAGAGCTAGCTCCAGCCCCACCTCCAGCACATAATGTCTCCCAAATAACAAAACTCTTCCACACACGCAAGAGACTCACCAGCAGTTCAATCCTTTCATGCCTGACAGCCTTCGTATGCTTTCCCTGACACATAAAGAATCATCAGCAGCAGCGTCATCTGGACCTCTTTCCCACCAACGTCCAGACAGCAGCATCCATGGCAGACATTTCGGAGAGCTTCAGACATAATGAATAATAATATGACGACGATGATGATGATATATTTTCCTTTACCAGCC
>JAGKTI010001513.1:51604-83302 GCA_018397915.1 Birgus latro | reverse complement strand
CTCTTCACCCCACACACCACCTCACATGCTGCACAGATTTCTTCTGTCAATACCTTGCACACACCCTCCACGTCCCCCATCTGCTCCAATCTATATTTACCCAATCGTTCCTCCACTTCCCTTCTATATTCGGCCTTTATTCCATCCTCTTGTAACTTTTCTACCCTCCTTGTAACAAATACTTCCTCCTGTCTTTCCCTTCTTCTCTTCCTCCATCTTGTTTGGATTCTGATTCTGGCCACCACCAAGTGGTGGTCAGAAAGTCCACTCCCCCAACCTCTATATACTCTTGCATCCATTATACATCTTCTCATCCTTTCATCCACACACACATAGTCAATCATTGCCTTCCGTTCATTCATTCCCCCGTCCTCTCTTCTCACCACTCGCCATGTATACCTATGGATCATTTTGTGCCTGAAGAGGGTATTAACTACCACCAACCCCCTCCCAGCACAAATGTCCACTAAAGCACTGCCATTCTCATCCATCTCTGCAGGCACACCCCACTCACCAACCACTCCATCCACCTTCTCATTCCCTACTTTTCCATTCATATCTCCAATCAGAAACACTCTCTCATTCCTTTCAAACTTTTCCAAGCAGGCTTCCACATTTGTCCAAAACTCTTCTCTCACTCTACTTACTCGATCTTGCGTTGGCGCATACACGCACACAATTGCCCACATTTGTAGTCCAACTTTCACTCTTACCCACACAATCCTTGACCCAACTGATCCATACTCTCTTACATTCTCCTTCCACCTGTTGCTCACAACAATACACACTCCCTCTTTCGCCCTCTCATTCTCACCCACTCCCGTGCATATACCCCATCCATATTCCCATTCTCTCACACTCTCACCTCGCCATTTAATTTCAGTTATTCCACATATATCCACTTTCGCACTCTCAAGCACCTGTACAGTCTCTCTCTCTCTTTCACCTCATCATTCATACCCTTAACATTCCAGGTCGCAATCTTTATCTCGTCCTTTGTCCGTTCCTTTATCGTCAACTTTTGGTCAGTCCTGGTTCGAGGCTTCCTGTTTGTATTTTTAGTAAGTTGTTTTTACGGGGTGGGGCACTAACCCACCACCAGCCCTTTTAGTCGCCTCTTATGACAAGCAGGGATACTGGGGGAGAATTCTTGAAAACCCCCCAACCCCCAGGCTTGTATGTTCTGGTCCAGAGTCTCACCAAACTTCTGTTGGTGAGTGGCTAATATGTTTGACAAAAGTTTCATTTGTAGGTTTAATATACAGTTTCTGAAGTGTTCTGGTAGCAGAGTCATAACTGGAGCATTCAGCAGTGCAATCTGTAAAAATTTATTTTGGAAAGAACATATTACATCTCTTGTGAAATCTGTTTCCAAGATTGGGTGTGCTAAGCCGAGTTCGAACTTTCTTTACCCCTGCACAGTTGTTGACCTTGTTTTGTTTTGTTTTTGTTTCATTTTTGAAGGCTCCAGCATGCTTGCATGCGTCGGCCTTGGTCACCTAATGGTGGTTCTCCATGCTGCTCGATCTTTGGCAGCCTCCCTGTTCAGTCCCTTAACCCTTAAGTCACACTTAATGACCTTGTCCCATGTCTTTCTCGGTCTACCCCTCCCAACCCCACCCCCAATAATAACACTTCTCACCCTCTGTACCCAATTATCATCCCCCATCCTCTCCACATGTCCAAACCACCTCAGCCTACCTCTCCTCATTACAACACCAATACACTCCAGTCCCATCCTACCTCTCAACTCTTCCATCGTAAACCCATCCTCCCCAGGCCTTGCACGCAAGGATGCACTGCACATCCACCTAATCATTGTCATTTCTGTATGTTTAAACCTGCAAATTTCCTCTTCCTTTACTGCCCAGGTCTCACTGCCATAGAGCATCACACTCCTTACACATGCTGCATACAAAGACCCCTTAGCACGTAAGGAGAGTCCCCTCAATGTCAGGAGAGGCAACAGCTCCCTGAACTTCTTCCAACCACTTCTCACCCTAGCAACCGAGCTAACTCCAGCCCCACCTCCGGCACATAACATGTCTCCCAAATAACAAATTTCCTTCACACACTCAAGAGACTCGGCTGCAAGTTCAATCCTTTCATGCCTAACAATCTCCACCTGCTCTCCCCGACACGCCGCACACATGAAATCAGCATTATCTCGGTCTACCTCTAATACCACTGCATCTCTTGTGCACCCATTTATCACAAACACTACACAAGATGGAATTACTTCCCACACCCTTGTGGCAAACTGCACATGGCCACTTTCCCTCTCCTCTGATTGTACCGCCACCAACCTTAGATATCATCACTTTTGTTTTATCTGCATTTACCCTTAAGTCCCTGTGCCCCATACCATCTCTCCACTTCTTAAATCTTTCCTCCACCTCCTTTTCATTCTCTGCAATCAACACTAAATCATCAGCATACAACATCTCCCTTGGGAATCCATCTCTGAAGTCACATGAGAGGGCTTCAAGCACCGTGATAAACAAGAAGGGACTCAAAACTGACCCCTGATGCACACCAACATTCACGGAAAACTCATCACTCAAAACTCCATTCACCCTTACCTGGATGCGAGCACCCACGTACATGGCCATAACCACCCTAACCAGCCACTCTTCCAACCCTAGCTTTCTCATTGCCCACTTCACCACCTCTCTAGGGACTCTGTCAAAGGCCTTTTCCAAATCAACAAAAACAAAATACAATTCCCTTTTCTTTCCAATATATTTCTCCTGAAGTTGTCGAACAATGAATATGGCATCAGTGGTCCCCTTGCCTGGCATCTCATCGATATTCACTCTTTCTCTAATCATACCTTCTAGAACTCTCTCCATTACTTTCATTATCTGATCTAAGAGCTTTATACCTCTGTAATTTCCCCTTTCCAGGGCATCACCCTTCTCTTTGTACACATTTACAATTACACTCTTCAGCCAATCATCTGGGACAACACACTCATATATAATCATGTTTATCAGGTCAGTGACTAACCTCACTCCAGCATCTCCTGGGGCCTTCAGCATTTCGGCAGTCAACCCAGGCACACCTGCCGCCTTCCCCACCCGCGTCCTGCCTATTGCCTCACTCACAGTAGCAGCGTCAATCAAAGGCCAACGGCCAAACACTGGATCTGCTGGCTCCAAACCTTCCCTATCCCAATCAAACTCCTCATTCAGCAACCGGCTATAATGCTTTCTCTATGCATCTTTAATATCCCCACTGTTCACCACTACCCTTCCTTCATCATTCTTCACACACACTGCTCACCTACAATGCCCCGATTATCCCTCTTCACCTGATTTGCTACCCTAAAAATCATATTTTTCTTTTCTCCATGATTTAGATTATCAAGTAAAAGTCTCTGTGACTCAGACTTCGCCCTGTATACCTCTCTTCTAGCCCTGCGCTTGGCAGCCAGGTACTCCTCCCTGTTACCACCCTTCTTCCATTCCTGGAAAAGCCTTCTTTTCTCCTTAACTGCGACTTCTACACCCTCATCCCACCACCAAGTTACTTTATGTCTTGGTGGGCCTCTTGTCCAGCCACATATTGCATCGGTAACTCTCAAGAGGTTGTACACGGGTTTTATTCGCCCCTGTATGGAGTATAACTCTCATGTGTGGGGAGGCTCCCCACATGCTGCTCTTCACAATATGGTGGAGTTAAAGGCTTTTCGTCTCATTAACTCTCCTCCTCTTACTGATTCCCTTCAACCTGTCTCTTCGCTGCACTGTTGCATCTTTATCTCTCTTCTATCGCTGCTTCAACAGTCACTGTTCCTCTGAACTGTCTGCTTGCATCCCTCCACCTCTATGATGGGCACGTAGTACCCGTCTAGCAACAAACTCTCATCCTTTTTCTGTCCAACTCTCTAAAACAAGAGTTAACCGTTACTCCCAGTCCTTCATTTGTACAACTGGTCAACTCTGGAACTGTCTTCCTCTGTCTGTATTCCCTGCTTCCTGTCATCTCCAGTCTTTCAAATGCAGTGTGTCCAGGCATCTCGAAGTGAATGGATCTTGAATTTGGCTCTCTTTCGTATTGTTTTTTTTTTTCTTGGAAGGAACAGTTAAGTGGGCCAATGGCCTTTGGTTCCTTCTTTCTTGCATTAAAAAAAAATAAAAATTGCAAGTTCATTCATATCGTATCATGCTTGCATGCATTGGCCTTGGTCACTTAATACAATAATCCCTCATTTAACCAGACATAATAGAGCCAAAGGCATGTCCAGGTAGTGGCAACATCCGGATAATGAACACTATTCCCCTACCATACCCAGACCCTACCTATACCCAACCTCCAACCTATACCTAACCTATTTGTACAGTACCTGTTGTTAATTTGGCAGTGTTTTTCGGTCATTCAGGCATATTTAGACATCAAAACACACGAAGGAATATCGAAAGTAATGCTAACCACGAAGAAAACCATGCAAAAAAACACCGCGAAGAAAACCATGCAAAAAAACACCGAAAACCCCAAAGCTTCCTACGTATGCACCACACTATGTACAGTACCCCTCCTTATTTTGGCACTGTTTTCAGGTCTATCTGCCATATTTAAACATTAAAACACATATAAGAATATCCAAAGTAATGCTAAACACCAAGAAAACCATGAAAAATAAATGAAAACCAAAAAACACCTGACCAATTCACAATTGTATGTACAGTACCCTTCCTAAGTCTGGCACTGTTTTCAGGTCAATCTTCCATATTTAGACATCAAAACACACATAGGAATATGCAGAGTAATGCTAAACACCAAGAAAACCATGGAAAAAGAACACTGAAAACCAAAAACACCCGGCCTATACACTACTGTATGTACAGTGCCCTTCCTAATTTTGGCACTGTTTTCCAGTCATTCTGCCATATTGAGACATCAAAACATGCATAGGATTATCCATATAAATGCTAAACACCAAGACAACCATGAAAAAAAAAAAAACATTGAAAACCAGAAAACACCTGACCTATACACTACTGTATGTACAGTACCCCTCCTAATTTTGGCTCTGTTTTTCAGTCATTCTGCCATATTGAGACATCAGAACACACATAGGATTAAACATATTTATGCTAAACATCAAGAAAATAACGTATAACCAACAAAAATCTACAAAAAACCTGACAACGATTTGAAAATCAGTTGTCTGTGACGAGTGATTGCTCCTGGGGCTCAAAAAAAATTCCACAGCCAAATATGCCACCGGAAATTGGTTATATTGGTATAAATGGTATAGCCTTCATCTTCACTGGTGTTTACACTATAAGATAAGCAAAAAAAAATAAAAAAACATAAAACTGAGATGTAAAAGTACAGAAATGGAGCAAGAATAAAGTGTTCAAGAGTAAAACTTACCTTCATATAACTTCCGTGAATGTTGGTGTGCATCAGGGGTCAGTTTTGAGTCCCTTGTTGTTTATCATGGTGCTTGAAGCCCTCTCACATGACTTCAGAGATGGACTCCCATGGGAGATGTTGTATGCTGATGATTTGGTGTTGATTGCGGAGAATGAAAAGGAGGCGGAGGAAAGATTTAAGAAGTGGAGAGATGGCATGGGGTACAAGGGCTTAAGGGTAAATGCAGATAAAACAAAAGTGATGATATCTAGGGTTGGTGGCGGTACAATCAGAGAAGAGGCCATGTGCAGTTTGCCACAAGGGTGTGGGAAGCAATACCATCTTGTGTAATGTTTGTGATAAGTGGGTGCACAAGAGATGTAGTGGTATTAGAGGTAGACTGCGAGATGATGCTGATTTCATGTGTGCGGCGTGTCGGGGAGAGCAGGCAGAGATTGTTAGGCGTGAGAGGGTTGAACTTGCAGGTGAGTCTCTTGAGTGTGTGGACGAGTTTTGTTATTTGGGAGACATGTTATGTGGCCGGAGGTGGGGCTGGAGTTAGCTCGGTTGCTAGGGTGAGAAGTGGTTGGAAGAAGTTCAGGGAGCTGTTGCCTCTCCTGACATTGAGAGGACTCTCCTTACGTGCTAAGGGGTCTTTGTATGCAGCATGTGTTAGGAGTGTGATGCTGTTTGGTAGTGAGACCTGGGCAGTAAAGGAAGAGGATATTCGCAGGTTTAAACGTACAGAAATGACAGTGATTAGGTGGATGAGCAGTGCGTCCCTGCGTGCAAGGCCTGGGGGGGCTGGGTTTACGATGGAAGAGTTGAGAGGTAGGATGGGACTGGAGTGTATTGGTGTTGTGATGAGGAGATGTAGGCTGAGGTGGTTTGGACATGTGGAGAGGATGGGGGATGATAATTGGGTACAGAGGGTGAGAGGTGTTAATATTGGGGGAGGGGTTGGGAGGGGTAGACCGAGAGACATGGGACGAGGTCATTTAGTGTGACTTAAGGGTTAAGGGACTGAACAGGGAGGCTGCCAGGGATCGAGCAGCGTGGAGAGCCGCCATTAGGTGACCAAGGCCAACGCATGCAAGCATGTTGGAGCCTTCAAAAACGAAAACGAAAACGTATCCTAGTGCAAAATTTTGCCAGCACCTTCCAAGAGTTAAGCATATGTCTAGATGTAGAATTTTATGAGTTTTCTCATGGTCACTTCAGAATTTTGATACGACCAGTAGTAGTCGAATAAATCACAAAAACACTTTGTAAACTCACGAGTCAGTGTTATCACCATGGAGGAGGGGAGGGAGTGAGGGGGGGAGAGCTGGGAGGGTATGGAGGAGGGACAGGAGGGGGGGAGAGCTGGGAGGGTATGGAGGAGGGACAGGAAGGGGGGGAGAAGAGAAGCTGTGGGCAGGATTTTCCCTCTTCTGTCAACAGGCAGACAGGCGCTGTTACCATACATTTATTCATGGTTTGTGGTCTGTTATATGTCAAGTGGACATGTGGAAACACAACTCATTGTTACCAGGGGACTTTCGACATTCAGTAGAGAGGTGGACAGCCACTGTCTCCAAACACATACTCGTGGCTTGTGGTCTGTGTTCAACGGTGGTGGCGGTTGGGAAAGACTTAGCGTGGTGGCTGCGCGATATTGAACATTTGGTGGGGATGTGTACGGACTTTTGACACTGCTCGTGGGTTACAGTCATATTACTCGGAAGCTGTAGGTTTGTTGGGAGTGATAGGACAAGTGCGCAACTTTGACCATTTAGTACTCGGGTGGACGGGCATTTTAGCTCTGGTTATGGATAACGGACTACTTCCCACTCATGGCTTGAGTCCAGCAGCCACGATACCGAATATTTGAACGACTCGCCTGGCCGGCTAAAGTTCTCGGGGACTATTATGTCCAGATAGTTGCAAGTAAATTTGGATAATGGTTTAATAGGGCCAAGGTCCAGCATCCAGATAATGAACATGTCCGGATAAATGAGGAACTACTGTAGTGGCTTTCCATGCTGCCTGATCTCTGGCAGTCTCCCTGTTCTGTCTCTGAGTAGGTTCTGTATATCCAGTCCAGCATTATTTGCATCAAGTATGCTGCTCTGCACAGTTGATCCTCATGTGGTGTGGTGCAGTGTGGATCTGTCCCTTCTCCCCTTTGGGCTAAGATGCAAATAAATGTGTGTGTATGGATGAGTAAATTGGGAGTGTGTCATCCTGTCTTGGCTCCCTTCCCTTCCTCTTTGGGAAGCAGCCTAGGTATATAGATAGATAGACACCAGCAAAGTTTTTGAAGTCTAATACCAAGGTGCAGCTACACCTGGTTATCATTGGATGCATGCCTCCCAGACATGTCATTCACCATCTTGCTTTCAGGTACATAACCCATCATCGTCTTTGTGCCATCACAGTCCACTGCATTTGGTACCGCAGTGTTGCCATTTTGTTTTTTCGTGTATGTCAGGCATGTGTTATGACACTGATCCGCATGTGTTATGACACTGATCCTGAAAAGCAAGTGAGGATGATTCCTGCCACTTGGGATGAGGGTGGAGTCCCCAAGAAGTGGACTTGCCCTTCCTCCCTAGATGGCAGCGCCACCAGTGACTCTTGGAGCCCCTGTCTACAGTGTAAGGTCAGCTGACAACACTCCTGTTTTTTTTTTTTTTTTTTTTAAATCCCCACAGGTTGTTGGACACCATCAGTAGGTTTCCACCGGGTAAGAACTACATTGAGGGTTCATTTAGGGCTCTGGGAAAGGGATCAGCTCAGATTTTGTGAGTTTGCTAATGTGGCCAAGATGACTGTGCCGCCTGAGTCGTTTATCCGGCTGAGGGACTGGCCTGTTAGGTGCTGCTTGGTTCACTCACCTTCCAGTGTTGAATTTTCACATGAGAAAATTGGGCCTGTTAATCATGATGTCTCGGAGGAGGAACTCAAACACCATTTTTGTTGTCTTGACAACAGTTCCTTCCAGCTGGTGGAGGTCACTTGCCTCACAGTACTCCTTCACAGAAGTGAGAATGTAGTGGCAGCCCAAGCGGTGTGACTGAAACTCTGGGGCCCATTGCTGGAGGAGGTTATTTTGGGCGATTCCAGCTGCTCTGTAGGGACCTACATCTTTCCCATCCTGAAGTATTATATGTACCATCACTTTGGGCATGGCACCACCTGGAAAAACAAATTAGGTTCTTTGGGTGTAGTAGGTTCCATCATTGCAAGTTCCTGTTTTGGGTGGTCCATGCTCCAACAACCCAAACTTTTACTCAGCAGTGGTGCACACCCAGTTGTCTCCCACACTTGCCCAGTTAATTGGCAGGCACTTCCCATCAGTGATGCTGCTAGAACCAACCCTTCAACCCTGCCTGATGTCAACACTTATGTACATTCTTTCAACCCCTCTGAGCACATTTCTCTGAGCTCTACCCCTCCCCACCTCGGCACCACCTATGGCTTCCTGGCCCATCCAGGAGGTCTTTACTCATGCATTGGTGATCAGCATTGTTTTCCAACATTGGATAACCTTGCTGATGCCTCTGGTGATGAGTCTGCAGCTGGACCCATTGAGATAGAATGCATGATTGCTGTGTCCTCCCACCGAACCTCCCAGTCAGCTCCACCCTACCCTTTTTCACAGGCCCCAGTGTCATTGTGCCCACCCAGTTTAGACTGCTTCCCTTCAAGCTACATGTGACCCTTCAGGTCCTTCCATCCAGCCAGATGCCTTGCCTCAACCTTTGCCAGTCAATTCAGCCTCATCATTGGGTACTACTCCTGCCCCAGCTCCATCTGAGCCACATATTGTCCAATTAGCTCTACTGTGATGGGCTTTTACCATGGTGATTCTGCTGCTCCTCCATATCAGCCTGTATCAAAGACAATCTCCCCAGCCTCCCCACATGCCAGCCCCTCAGGTGCCCATTCCTCTGAGTTTTGTGGATCTCCTGTTAGCAGCCCTGTCCATGTATCATAATAGACAGTCCATCATTAACATCCATGTCAGCCTCTTGCCCCGGCTCCTTTCCATCCTCTCTTCACAGTGATTGCCCCTCCACCTCACTATAGATTCCTCCTCTGGAATGACAGATCCCTTCCTTGGAAAACATCCATTTTCAGACAAATGATAATGGACCTTGCCCCGAATGTCATTGATTTCTGTGAGACTTGGCTGTCTCCACATTTCCATCTGTCACTTTGAAGTTTTACCAACTATTGGGCTGATCATCAGGGTGTTGGAGGTGGTCTAGCTGTTGTGATCGGGGAACACGTTCCCAACTCGGTACTCTGACGTATCAGAAGTTCTTGTGGTCTGCTTTTCCCTCTTGATGGGTTGGATCACTGTGGCAGTATGCTACAACCTTTGCAAGGACATTGGCCTAGAAAAACTCTGGGCATATCAAGATCAGCTCCCTTCACCTTGTCTCCTCCTGGGTGACTTTAATACCAGACACTCCTATTGGGAGTCTTTCCTGGTGGTGTTCTGGTAACAGGGCAGGATCCACCCTCTTTAAGTTTCTTTTGGAGAGTGGACAATTTTCCCCTCTCAGCGCTGATGGTTCCTCTTTCAGGGACCAAAACGCATTCAAGGTTCACCGTGACCTGGTCAAGGCTTGTGGGTCATCCCCAAACGTTGTTTCACAGGCGGATGGGTCACTCCTTATCGAGGCCAGGGATGCAGACCAATGTACCCGCATCCAAGCCATCAAATGTTTAGCCTCCTACGAGGTCACAGTCACCAGCCATTCCACCCTGAACCAGACTCGAGGTGTGGTCTTCTCCAAGGAGTCCTTCAGTACTTGGAGGAGGACCTCCTGGACAGGTTGAAGGACCAGGGAGTGGTGAAGGTGGAGAGGATAAAGAAAAAGATAAATGGAATACTGACAGACACACCATCACTGATTGTCACCTTTGATCGGTTGACATTGCCAGATGTCTTGGAGGCAGCCTATTACCACCTTCGGGTTAAGGCATATGTGCCAAGACCTAGGCGGGTCTATTATTGCCAGAGATTTGGGCATGTCAGCAGGTCTTGTCGTAGAAATGTGCAAGGTCTACCACAGGTGAGTTCATTGTGATAATAATTCACATGGTGAGATGGAACACCTGAATCCCTCCTCCTGTATCAACTGCCGTGGTACCCACCCAGCTTCATCAATACAGTGTGACCAGTATAAGTTCGAGAGCAAAGTCATGTCAGTTCGAACCCATGAGAAGGTTTCTTTCACAGAGGCAATGGAAGGGGTCAGAGGGATGTTTATCCACTCTGGGGTCACCTTTGCATCAGCTCTCTCACGTCGTAAGGAGGTCCCATTGCACGAGGAAAATATATTTCTTGTTGCCTCACCTGCTTTTCAGGGTAATCAGTTGTCACAGACTTCCCGGTTGGGGAAAGTTACTGTGACGGCAACACATGGACGAGGCTCCATTCCAGTACCCACTCCTTCAACTCGCGATATGCGGAATGCTGTCCCCATGGTTAGTACTGTTAGTGTAAATGAAGTCTGCTTGACCACTGCTCTGACTGTTTCCGCCCCCACTTCGGTGGCTGACGGTGGTGTTCCTGACGGCTTGCACACTTTGTTGGAGATGGCAGATGTCCATGTTGACCAAACTCCTTCTCCCATCTTACCCAGTAAGCCTGAGGCTCCATCTGTACCTGGCAAACGTCATCGTAGTTCGTCAGAGTCCTCAGATCATGAAGACCGGCCACCTAAGGTCTCTATTGTTGACACTTCTGTTGACACCTCTCCTGTTCCTTCTGCCCATTAGGCAGAGGGATCTAACCAAATGACATCTGCAGCTGATGGTTCACCTCTGGTCCCATCCCCACCTGGGGATGTTATTGGACAGCTTGTAGGTGCTTCAGATCTGAAGCATGGAATGGCCTCCTCAAATGATTTGAGTCCTGTGGACTCTGCTTCTACTTCTGGGGCTTCTGGCCATCCCACACTTCCAAAGGCGGCCCCCAAGCCGCCTTCCAAACAAACTGGTATGCCCACTCCAAGAATGAGTGTGGTAAACCCTACTTCCTCGTCCTCACGTTTACCTTTGGATGTTAGACAGAGGGTGCAGGTTTCTGGTGCTGGGCAGGCTTCTCCAAAGGGCTCTCATAAGCATCCGTCCAAACCCGCTGGGGGGGCAAGGTTGTCTCGCCTCTCATCCTGATTCTTTCTTCACTATGGGTACTATGGCATTCTCAGCCAGTATAATACAATGGAACTGTCAAGGGCTGCGCAGTAATTGGGAGGAGCTGCGGACCCTCCTGACTTGTTCCCCTATGTGTTTATGTCTCCAGGAAACTTTTGTAGGGTTCGCCACTCCCCATGCACCACCTGGGTACCACGCTTTTTATTTAGCACTAGCCCAGGGTCCTGTGGGAGGTAGTGCTGTTTTGGTGAGAGCTGACATCCCTCATTGGCCAGTCCATCTCCAATCTGCCCTCCAGTGTGTTGCTGTGTGTGTGTATCCCCACCGTTGGTATACAGTTTGTTCCATATACTTACCACCCAACACAGCAGTTGGTAGGGTGGCACTTGAGGACCTTCTTGGCCAGTTACCTACGCCCTTTCTTCTCTTGGGGTACTTTAATGGTCGCCACCCCTTGTGGGGTGACTGTCTTATTAACCAACATGGGAGTTTGTTGGCATCCTTATTGGAGGATGAGGATCTTGCCCTGTTAAATACTGGGGCATTTACACATTTTCACCCCCAAACTGGTTCATTTACTGCAATTGACCTCTCTATCTGCTCTCCTGACTGTCTCCTGGACTTTACCTGGGAGGTTATGGAGGATCTCCATGGAAGTGATCACTTTCCCATCCTCCTTACTGCAGCAGTGTCTAGTCCCTGTTCTCGTTTACCAAGGTGGAGATTGGACAAAGCAGACTGGTCCCTTTTCTCGTCTCTGGTGTCTGTTAATGTCTCCGTTGAAGACTTTCCTCATATTAATGAGGCTGTTTCGTTCTTTACCTCCATTCTGCATTCTGCTTCCCTTCATGCTATTCCTAAGACCTCAGGCACATATTGCTATCGACCTGTTCTGTGGTGGAATGAGAATTGCAATGTTGCTGTACGTGCTAAAAAGGTAGCTTTCTCCCGTTATCGTAGGTGCAGGACAGAGCATAATCTTGTTGAGTTCAGAAGGGCGTGGGCTAAGGCTCGTTGGGTACTGAAACAAGCTAGGCAGGACTCTTGGATGGCATATGTGTCATCTGTAAACTCAAAGACACCATTTCTCAGGTGTGGAAGAGGGTGCGAAAGATTTCGGGAAAGTTTACACAAGGCAGGTCTCCCGTGCTGATGTCTAATGGTGAGCCTGTTGGTGACCCTCCTGCTGTGACTGATATTTTTGCATCTGCCTTTGCGGCAGTCAGTCAGAGAGATACCAGCTCATCAATTTTTGCCAGACAATGGGAGATAGAGGAGGCAAGGGTGCTGGACTTTAGTGCAGGGAATGTAGAGTTCTACAACCTCCCTTTCTCTCATCATGACCTCCAATCTGCCCTTTCCCTTTGTCATGACACCTCCCCAGGGCCGGATGATATTCCCTATGCAATGCTTCAACACCTGAATGATGATGGACTGTCATTTCTCCTCAGCCTTTTTAATAGAATCTGGAAGGAATCTTCTGTTCCCTCCTCTTGGCATGAGGCTATTGTCCTGCCATTTCAGAAGCTGGGGAAGGCAGGTCACAGTCCCCTTGAGTATCGGCCAATTGCCTTAACATCCTGCTTGTGCAAATTATTTGAAAAAATGGTCAACATTTGCCTAATTTATTTCCTAGAAAGGAATGACTGTCTTTCTTCGTGTCAGTCTGGTTTTCGAAAATATCACTCAACAACAGATGCACTGGTCCATCTTGAGGCTAAGCTTGTGATGCTTTTGCTAGGCAGCAGCATCTGGTGTGCATTTTCTTTGACCTAGAAAAGGCATATGATACTACATGGCAGTTTGGTATCTTCCAACAACTCCATTCCTTAGGTGTACGTGGCAGGCTGCCCCTACTTACAGTAAATTTCCTGCGTGACTGCTCATTCAGGGTTAGGGTTGGTGTCACCCTCTTTCCCTCGTACCCTCAGGAGGAAAGGGTGCCTCAAGGAAGTGTCCTCAGTGTGCCCCTTTTCACTCTAGCTTTGGATGATGTTGTGTCCTCAATTCCAGAAGGGGTGTCTGCCTCACTGTATGTTGATGATTTGGCTCTATGGTATGCAGCTCGCTCTGGACAGGGTCTTTCGGTGGGCCACCATGCATGGCTTCCATTTCTCCCCAATGAAGATGGTGACCTTGCATTTCTGCCGATTGAGAGGTGTACACCCAGAACCAGACATCCAGTTATATGGCCACAGGGTGCGATGTGTGGAAGAGACAAGGTTTCTTGGTCTTGTGTTCGACAGGAGACTGACGTGGGTACCACATATTCGTTCCTTACAACTATCGTGCCTCCATGCCTTGTCTCTTCTATGGACTCTGTCTCACTTGTCTTGGGGTACTGACAGAACCATCCTACTCCACCTTTACCGTGCCTTAGTAAGGAGCAAATTGGACTATGGGTGTGTAGTATACTCATCTTCTACTGAGGCAAGGCTGCAGCTATTAAATTCGGTCCATCATGCTGGGATTCATCTGTCAACTGGGGCTTTCCGATCTTCCCCAATTGCAAGTCAGTTGGTTGATGCGAACGAACCGCCACTGGATCTCCGCCAGCAGTCCTTAGTGGTGCAGCGTTGGCACCGCCTTCAATGTCTTCCGACCTCATTGAGTTGTAAGGCTGTCTCCGAGCTCACTCTTCACCCCTTTTATGACACCCACCCTCGCTATCCACACCCATTTGGGTACAGAGCGAGGGCTGCCATGGGGAAGTTGGGTGTTCAGTCCTCCCCTGTTTTCCATGTGCGTGTCCCCCGAGTGGCTCCCTGGCTTCTCCCAGAAATACAATTATCTGATTACTTCCTTGAGAGGAAGGCCTCTCTTTCCTCACAGGCAGCTTTGTCTTATTTTCTGGAACATGCCTCTGCTCACAGTGACTCGATCCCAGTACATACTGATGGCTCTAAATCCCATGTGGGGACAGGCTTTGGTGTCATCTTTCGTGATTTTAGTCTTGGTGGGAGTCTCCCTCCTTCTGCATCTGTTTTTGCTGCTGAACTTACTGCCATATTAGTTGCAGTTAAAATGATTTTCAGTTTTCCTCCAGCTTCTTTTACCATTTTCAGTGACTCAGCCAGTGCCCTACAAGCTTTGTCTCGTGGCTTCCCGTCACATCCCCTTGTTTTAGCTGTCGTGGATTGGCTCTTCTTATTATGCAGGAAAGGATACTCTGTACAACTGTGTTGGGTCTCTACACATGTAGGGGTCGTGGGCAATGAGCATGCTGACCCTCTGGCTAGAGCTGCTGCCTCTCGCCCTTCCTCTCCAAATTACCATGTCCCATCCGAGGATTTATGTGCGGCCACCTGGGGGCTGTCCGTTCCTGCTGGCAGAGGAGGTGGGATGGAGTAGGGGCGAACAAACTCCATATCATTCGTCGAAACCTGGGTGATGGGGGATATGTGGGACTGTCCCGACAGTGGAAAACAGCTTTGGCCCATCTTCAGATTGGCCACACTAGGCTGACTCATGGTTTTTTAATGGAAAGGACGCCCCCTCTCTATTGTGATGACTGTCTGGTTCCTTTGACTGTGCGGCATCTCCTTGTTGAGTGCCCCAGTCTTGGGGACCTTCATCGGCAGTACCTTTCTAGGTGCCGAGCTGACAACGGATTGTACCTTCTCTCCTCAGTGCCTGGGGAAAAGGCTTGTGTTATGGGGGGAGGCACCTTCTCCTTTGTGTTGCGTTCTGGCCTTCTCTGCAAGCTGTAGAGCTTTACCATATTTTAGCTTGTGTTTTAATGATAATGTACCAGTTTTAACCTTTATCTTTCCACCAAGTTTTTAGTTTTGGTTGTTTCTTTTATACTGTTGGTTTGTTTTAAACATCATTTTTCTCTTTGCTTTTTATCATGTTTCTTATATACAGTTGGTTTATTTTATGCATCGATTTTCTCTTTGCTCTTTATTGTTTTTTTTCTTATATATTTTCATTTTCTTTTATTGTTTGTGTTCAGCGGCATATGACCTCTGCTGTTGCACCTCCATGTCACTTTTTCATTCATTTATTCATTCCCCTCTCAGCCTGTTGGGATTGCAGACCATGTACACACACAAACTCAGGCCTGGCATTTACACTTGTTCTTTGTATAGGGGACTCCATTTTTGGTGGCTTTGCCATTTGGACTGGCCCATATTTGGGGTCTGATCACCTTCCATTGATCCTGGATGTCCCTGGCCTTTCTCCACCCACCCCTGCCTCACCTTGTTCACACTGGATCCTCACACAGGGCTCCTGGTCTCCCTTTAAGGCAGTCCTCAGTGAGACTCGGGCTCTGCCTGGAGAGCTCTTCGAAGAACGTACAGCAGCCTTTACTTCCTCCATGGTCATGGCAGGTGAGTCAACCTTTTATTAGTCATCAGAACATCCTATGGGTGGCGCTATGGTTCCTTGGCGGTTTGAGGACTACACCAGGGTAGCCTGGTCCAGGCTAAGCGGTTTGCTTGAATGCCATATGGAGACGGTCCTGTCCTAGTCACCAGGACCCTCTTTGTCACAGGGATGCAGATTACAAGCAAATGCATAATCGGGCTCAACATGTTGCCTGGTCAGCCTTCTGCTCGACCCTGTCATTCTCTAGCACACCATCCTGGACTTTGTCCATTGTTTGGGCATTGAAGGGTCACCTTACAACCCCCTCTTATCCCCTGGTGAAGGAGGGTACCCTCCTAGTAAGCTTCCAGGACAAGGCTGCCATCTTGGCCACTTTCACTGGGTCTCAGATTGGTACCCCTGCTTCACTTCCAGATCTTCAGTACTTGCTTGGGTCCCAGATTAGTACCCCTGCTCCACTTCCAGATCTTCAGTACCTGCTTGGAGTCATTCAGGCTGGCATCTCCTCCCCATCCTCTGCAGACTTGGCTGCCTCTTTTACCCAGGTGGAACTTTTCTCCACTTTGTGAGCTTTATCACCCAACAAAGCATATGGACCAAATTTTGTCCCAGAGAGTTTCTTGTCCATCTCCCCCTCCCCTATTAGGTCTCTCTCTTCTTGACATCATTATGAGAGCTGGGTATTAGGGGTCTTACCTTGACCCTTCCTGCCTGGAAAGCCTCTCACCTCCTTCCTTTCCCCAAACCAGAGAGGGATCGTTCTGCTCAAGCTTTGTACTGGACGATAGTGGTGCTCTCCAATGTCTTGAAGGTGCATGAGAGGAGGGCGTGCTGCTGACTTTCCTGGTGGCCTGAGTACGACTGCCACCTGTCTGAGATTCAGTGTGGATTCTACCCTGAGAGGGGGACATATGATGTTCTCCTCCAGTTTGATCATCACTTTCACCAGACATAACATCACTGGCAGGAAATCATGGTGGTCTTTGTGTGGATCTCCAGGGGTCCTTTGATTTTGCATCCCATGACAGGATTTTGTATAAGTTGTGTCATCTCACTGTCATGGGCCCTGCACGTGCCTTTGAAGCTTTCTGGGGCAACAATCCTTCTGTGTTTCCCTTGAGTGGTACTTACTCCTCCCCCACCCTGGTCAGATAGGAAGTACCCTAGAGATCTGCTCCTAGACCCCTTCTTTTTAATGTCTTAATGTCTGACCTCCCTCATCCTCCTGGAGTGTCTGTCTTGGTCTGTGCTGATGGTGTTTCCATCTTCTGCAGTGCTGCCTCATTATGGGAGACCCAACATCACCTCCAACAGGCCGTGGATGCTTTTGCCACCTGGGCTGCAGACTGGGGCTTTACAGTTAATATACCCAAGTGCCCTAATGTGCTTTAGCTAGTTGAGGCTCTCTTCCATGCTGATGGTTTGACTTGCTGTTGGATCCTCTCACCCTGCAGACCTGGCAAGTCTCTTGGCCTCCATCTGGAGGGTCCTTGACTCACCTGGGCCCCTCACACTGACTATCTTTAGTCAGCATGCCATAGGCGCCTGCACATAATGAAGTGTGTTGCAGGAGCTCACTTGGGTGCTGACTGAACTTCTCTTCTACACCTGTATCTGGCATTCATCCAGACCAACCTCTCCTGTGGTTCCTCCCTTTATGGATTGATTTCCAAGACCCTCCTCAGAAGCTGGATGCTGTCCAGAACACAGCACTTCACATAGTCCTTTGCACCGTCAGATCCACCTCTGTTGTTTGACTTTATGTCGTGTCTGGGTTGATACCCTCTCCATCCATCATGCGGATTTGAACTGTCAGCTGCTCCATCGCATTTTTGCCCTTCCTTTCTGCCACCCAGTCTCCTCCCTCTACTGCTTTCCCATAGTCCTTCGCCAGCCCCCGGACTGGCCAAGTGTACAGTTATCCTTCATTCTCCACAGTATCCAAGCCTGCCACACCTTATCACTGGACCTTCCCTTGCCTGCCCCAGTGGCCTTTCTTCCTTCTGTCCCCCATTGGATGGATTTGACTGTGATTATCTCTCCATATATCCTGGTGCTGTTCTTGAAGTCAGCTGGTGCAGTCATGGCATGGAAGCTTTTTCTTAGCATGGACTCCTCCTTGCATGGGAACTCCTTTAGATTTACACAAATGGGTTCCATTCTCCCTCTTCGTCCTTTGCCTCGGCAACCTACTTTGAGGATCTTTCCTTATGCCAAACTTGATCTTTCATTGGACAACATGTCGTCCTGATATGGGAACTCATAGACATCCTCCAGGCCCTTGAGTTTTTATGGACCTTTCTCCACCCCAATCGATGATTTTACATACTGACCCTCTTCCTCTCAGATCATCCATGGACTCATGTGAGGCTAGTTCATGCCATTTTGGGGCACCTCTTTCTCTTTGCCCCTCCCTGCTGGCGGATTCCTCTTCAGTGGATCTTCTCACATGTAGGCATCTGTGGTAATGAAATTGCTGATGCAGCAGTGAGTCAGGTGCTGACCTCTAGCTTATTGGTCTCTGTGGCTCCTAATCCAGCTGCATTCCCTACTCTGGCATATAATGCCTGTATGTCATACTGGAATGTAAACCTAGTGACTGACCTCCCTGCCTCCCACCTGGGACATTTTAATACTGACTGCTCTGCACATCCTTGGGTTCACCATCCCCATTAGATGCTGATGTTTCCATCATCAGGCTGTGGTTGGGTCACATGGGCCTCACAAGTCACCTGTACCATCTGGGTATGGTAGAGCACTTTTGGTGCCAAAGGTGTTCCCAGGTTAAATAGACCATAGAACACCCCATTTTGTGGTGCCCAAGATTCCACTCCCTCCACACACTGTTAAGAAACTGCCTGGCATCTCTGAGTTTTCCGCCTGTCTCATCACGTCCTCTTGGGAGTGGGGGAGATGATGGGGACCAGTGCGTTGTGTGGTACGTGTCTGACTTCATCTGTAAATCCACATTTAATGTGAGGCCCTAATCAGTTTGCATCGGAAGGGCACTGGATTGTTGTTTTGGCCATGTCCCTCAAACACATGAGAAGAAGAAAAAAAAAAATTGTGCCAATTTCATGTGTGCGGCGTGTCGGGGAGAGCAGGTGGAGATTGTTAGGCGTGAGAGGGTTGAACTTGCTGGTGAGTCTCTTGAGTGTGTGGAGGAGTTTTGTTATTTGGGAGACATGTTATGTGGCGGAGGTGGGGCTGGAGTCAGCTTGGTTGCTAGGGTGAGAAGTGGTTGGAAGAAGTTCAGGGAGCTGTTGCCTCTCCTGACTTTGAGGGGACTCTCTTTATGTGCTAAGAGGTCTTTGTATGCAGCATGTGTTAGGTTTGTGATGCTGTATGGTATTGAGACCGGGGCAGTAAAGGAAGAGGATATTCGCAGGTTTAAACGTACAGAAATGACAATGATTAGATAGATGTGCAGTGCGTCCCTGCATACAAGGCCTGGGGGGGCTGGGTTTACAATAGAAGAGTTGAGAGGTAGGATGGGACTGGAGTGTATTGGTGTTGTAATGAGGAGATGTAGGCTGAGGTGGTTTGGACATGTGGAGAGGATGGGGGATAATAACTGGGTACAGAGGGTGAGAAATGTTAATATTGGGGGAGGGGTTGGGAGGGCTAGACCGAGAAAGACATGGGACGAGGTCATTAAGTGTGACTTAAGGGTTAAGAGACTGAACAGGGAGGCTGCCAAAGATCAAGCAGCATGGAGAGCCGCCATTAGGTGACCAAGGCCGATGCATGCAAGCATGTTGGAGCCTTCAAAAAACAAAAACGAAAACGAAAACGTTCACTCCTAGGCAGCAGTCAGTGAGTTAAAGTCAGTTTGTAGCCTCTCTGGTGTCAGGAATCTCTCCATCTTGATTACTTTCTGCTGATTAAATTGTTATCAGTTGTGGTCGGTGGGGGTACTATCATCCACTCACTCAGTATAATGTTACTTTACTTCAGGGAGACTCAACAATGACTGACAAGCCAAACGATTTCCTGTAAGCCAGGAAATCATTTGATATGTTGGATGGTAACCTTATTATCAACCCGTATGGGTTTCCTGCGTGTCAACAAGTGGGTTGGTAGTGAGTTAGTGCCCCTCTCCAGAAAACAACTAACCAAAAATGACAAACAAAATGCCTCAGACCAGGACTGACTCACAGGTGATGAACAAAGACTGGACAAAGGACATGGTGCGGATTTCAGCATGGAATGTAAGGGATGCAAATGTGGATTGACCAAAACCGAATGGAGAGGTGAGAGTGTAAGAGACTGGGAGTATGTATTGGGTATATGTGCAAGAGTAGGTGAGGATGAGAGGGCAAAGGAGGGTGTGTGTGTCATTGTGTGAAAGAGATGGAAGGACATTGTAAAAGAGTATGAATCAGGTGGTTCCAGGATTGTATGGGTAGGACTGAAAGTAGGAATACAAGAGTGGGCGATTATGTGTTTGTATGTGCACTGACAGAAGACTGTGCGAGCAGGGTGAAAGAAGTGTTTTGGGCAAATGTGGAAGAAAGCATGGAAAAGTTTGAGTCGAGTGAGAGTTTTTAGTTGGAGATATGAATGGATAAGTAGGGAATGTGAAGGTGAGTGGAGTAGTTGATGAGTGGGGTGCGCCTGCAGGAATGGATGAAAATGGTAATACTCCAGTGGACATTTGTACGGGGAGGATGTTGGTGGTAGCCAATATCCTCTTTAGGCACAAAATGTTCCACAGGTATACATGGTAGGTGATAAGAAAGGTGGATGGTGAACTAAATGAATGGAAGGTAAAGATTGATTATGTGTGCGTGGATGACAGAATGAGATATGTGCTAGATGCGAGAGCATATAGAGGTTGGGGAAGTGGGCTTTCTGATCACTACTTGGTGGTGGTGAAAGTCAAGGTACAAATGCAGTGGATAAATAGAGGGAGTGAAGAGCAGGAGGTAGCAGTCTTTACACTGTTGAAAAGTTGCAAGAGAATGAAAAAAAGGCAGAACATGAGAGAGAAGTGGAGGAGCAGTTGGGTAAATATGATTTGGAGCAGATGGGGGAGGTGCAAGATGTGTGCAAGATACTCACAGAAGAAATCTTCGCAGCATGTGAGGTGGTGTGTGGAGTGAAAAGAATGAAAAGGGGTGCAAGGGACAGCATAGTGGAAAGAAGGGGTGAGACAAACTGTGGCACAAAAGAAGAAAGAATGTAAAATAATGAGTGGATGGGAAACAGAGGCATGGAGGAAGTTGAGGGACAGAATAGAGAGTTATAAATAGACAAGAAGAGAGAAGTGAAAAAATTAGTAAGATAGAACAAGAAGAGAGTAAATGATGTGTTCGGAAGAATTTGAGTTTGAAGTGAAGGAAATGTAAGAGAATGTTCTGGAAGTAGGTAAAGAGAGTTAGAAAGGGTAACAGAGTAACCTGAGCATGAAGTGGCTGGGAGAAGGAGAGAGAAGAGAAAGTAGGAAGAGATTAGTAGGATGGAAGTAGTAGAAGCAATGAAGAAAGTCAAGATGGGGAAAGCATCAGAAACTCATGTGGTTTTGTGAAATGCTGAAGCATGGGGGAAAGACAGTAGTAATGTGGAAATGGAAGATGTGCAGATTGGCCTGGGAGGAAGTTAGAGTCCCAGAGGATTGGAAGTCAGGTATAATTATTCCCTTGTCCGAAGGAAAAGGGGAAAAAGAAGATTGTGGTAATCACTGGGGCATTTGTCTTTATAGCGTAATAGGAAAAGTATATGGTAGGATACTTATTGACAAAGTTAGGGAAATAACAGAAGAATTAGTTGGAGAAGAACAGGGAGGTTTTAGGAAGGAAAGAGGTTGTGTAGATCAATTATTCTTCCTGAGGTGTTTAGTGGAAAATTTTATAGTGAAGGGAAAGAAGTTGTATGCGACCTTCATGGATTTCGAGAAAGCATATGACAGAGTCGGTAGACAAGGAATGTGGAAAATATTAAGAACATATATGAAGTAAATGGGAAGCTGTTGAATGCTGTAAAAAGTATGAGGGTCCAAGGGCTGCAGTGCATGTGGTTGGTGTACTGCGTGAATTTTTCTGTCTGAATGTTGGATTGAAACAGGTATGTGTTATGTCTCAATGGTTCTTCAGTCTGTATATGAATGGAGCTATAAAAGAGATACACAGTAGGACATTGGATGTTAGAGTGGCTCTAACAAGAGAGGGCAGCATTTGGAAACTTCTTTTTCTCTTGTTAGCAGATGATACTGTATTGTTCAGTGGAGACGAAGGGGAACTCCAAGGGTTGGTGAATGAGTCTGGGAGAGTGTGTAGGAAACAGAATCTAAAGGTGAATATAGGGAAGAGTAAAGTTTTGGTCTTCAAGAGAATTGAAGTAACTGAATGCATTGTGAGGTTGGATGATGAGGAGATGGAAAATGCGAGTGGGTTGTGTGATGAGTAAGAATGGAAGTTTAGAGGATGAAATGCTTGAAAAATTACTACAGGGTAGAAAGATTGCTGGTTCATTGAAAGTATTGATAAGAAGTAGGGAAATGAACATGGAAGTAAAAAAGTCACTGCATGATATTATTGTGATACCAACTCTGATGTATGGAAGTGAAGCGTGGACCTCATTGGAAGGACATAAGTGAAGAGTGAGAGCAGTGGAAATGAGTTACTTGATAGGAGCATGTGAAGTTACATGGAAAGAGACTGACAAATGAAGAAGTGAAGGAACATTACGATGTGGGTGTGGATGTGATAGAAAGTGTCAGGAGAAATACACTGAGGTGGTTTGGCCTTGTGGAGAGGGTGGAGAGCGAGAGACTAACGAGAAGAGTGTACAGTCGGCGCATCTCGACGTGATCGCGGTGAGTAGCGTGTGGCCAACTTGCGTGACTATTATTTTGCCACTGCATCTACCACGGAAAAGCCACATGGGAAAAAATGACTGTATGGCAACTCTCTCGAGTTCTCACCCATTGCTTTGTGTAATAATAACAGTCAGTTTTAATTACACATGAAGGGTGGGTGTTTGCCTTCTCACCCCTACCCCCTTCTCCCTACCCCCTCAAGGGCTTTGCAACACCAACTAATCTGCACTGTACATATTTCCCGTGATGTCAAAGCCTTACACAAATGAGGATAATATAGTGAGAGTGATTGAGTGCTACAAATTAAGCCCAAGTACCAAAGAAATAAGTCAGCAAACTGGCGTAAACCGAGTTACAGTACACCGCCTTGTATCAAAGTTTAAGGCCAATGGAGAGCGTGAGATGCCCTGCCACAAACATGGTGGGGGATGGCGTCCCAAGATTAGTGGTAGGACTTTGGCTAACATAAGGCGCCAACTGGAGGAAAATCCCACCCTTACAGCAAGACAGATAAAGGAACAGAATCCCATGCTTCTCCACGATGTCAGTGTACGAACCATTCAGAAAAATATCCAAACAAAACTGAGATTTCGGAATATGCGAGCTCGACGCAAGCCTTATATTTCCGAGGTGCAGCGGAAAAAGAGGCTAGCTTTTGCACACGAGTACAGCTCCTGGACCGTAGATGAATGGAGACGAATCTTGTGGACTAATGAATCCTCATTTAGAGTAAGTGACAAAAGGCAAGAGGGTGTGGCGCCGGAAAGGGTTGGATCCTTGCGACCCGAAGTACACCGCAAAGTCCACCAAGCATCCTCCTTCCTTCATGGTGTGGGGTGCATTCTTGTACGGGGGTGTAGCTGATCTGCATGTCTTCCCCAAAGGCCAGTCAGTCACCAAGGACGTCTACCTGAGCCTTTTAGACAACCGTCAGGCCGACTGTTTTGCAGCGACTGGTGCTGAGGTGCTGCAGCAGGACAGTGCTCCATGCCACACCGTGCATGCTGTCAAGGAATGGCTTTCTGTAAACGAGGTGGAGTGTATACTTGACTGGCCAGCAAACAGTCCAGACATATCACCCATAGAAAACCTGTGGGCCATCATTAAAGGGAAGTTGAGAAACGAGGACACATCCACACTGGCTAAATTGGAGTCTGCACTTCATTGTGCGTGGAGCGGCATATCCAGGGAAACTTTGCAGAATCTCGTGGATTCTCTCCCCAGTCACCTATTGGAAGTGTGAAAACGTAAAAGATACCCCATACATAAATAAAAGGTTAGTTAATAAGTATTGAAAGAAATTGTCATCGCATTCTGTAACGTTGTTTGGTTATTGTTATCAGTAGAAGTTATCAGTACACGTTGTTTTTAGAGTGATCACGTCGAGATGTGCCGACTGTATGTGATTGAGGTGAAGGGAAGGAGAGGGAGGGGGAGATCGAGGATGAGATGGAGGGATGGATTGGAGAGGCATATGAGAGAGGGGGGTGTGAGTTGGGGGGAGGCCAGCATAGTGGCAGGGGTCAGGGCAACATGGAGGTGATTTGTTTGTGGCCACCGCTTACAGGATTAAGGCTTCTGGCTATAGATTGATTGATAGATAGAAAAAGTGTTTTAAAATGCTTGATTCCTAATGATTAGGCTTTAATTAGCAGAAAGCTGCACAGGGCTCCAGCTCTAGCTTCTGTGAAAGGGCACTCACATCACTGTATACTTCCTTTTCTGTATGTTAAAATAGTATGTACAGTAATTTAATTTTTGGTTTTAACAGTGTAAGGATATTAATTCCATATGAATGCACTCCACCACATTCAGTATTTATGAAAGTTATATTACCATTATTAAGGGACAAAAACCTTGGTTAGGTGATGGCAGTGAGGGTTTGAGTATGGCAGTCGCAAAAGATGACCAGAAGCCTAAGTCATTTATACAGAAAACATAGGAATCTGTGTTAATTCAGAGTTATGACTCTTATCCTATAAACAAAATATGTAAAGCAATATGTTATCACCAAATGTAAATGAATATCAGAGTATTTTATAATTCAGTATTAGACCACTGACTTAGGCCCGTACTATAAAAATAAACACCAGTACAGTAAAACCTCGATATAACGGACTTCAGTAGACCGGAATTTGCTTTTATCGGACTCGAGGAGCTACCGTACTAAATCCCTATATATCGGAAAAAGTCCGATATAGCCAGAAAGCAGTCCGGACTGCCTGACAACTTCAGCTATGTTCACCACAATAAGATAAGTAAAAGACATGTTTTTCAGTGCATAGTACAGTATTATTATACCATTTGATTAATGTAGTGAAGGTATAACACAGTACAATACTGCAATGGTGGTGAAAACTACCGATGCAATCCGGACTAATGTCTGACGTATCGAAAAAAGTCCGGAATAGCAGGGGTAAGTCCGGATGTCGCTTTTATCGGAAAATCGCATATTTCGGACTGGCCTGAGCCCCAATTAGTCCGTTATAGTGAGGTCTTACTGTATTTCTGAAAGTGAGCATTTGACGTTCCTGATTTTCGTACCATAAATAAATTTGCTGTTCATACCAGGCGATCGTCACCTGGTTCTGGAGTAAAATAGTACTGGAATGTGATACGAGGATAAATGCTACAAGAGACACCCCTTTCGTACAACAAATTTAAATATTCATAAATACGATAACCAGTTTTTCCATTTAAAACACTGAATAATTCAGGAATAAAATTTTCCTTTGCTGGCTAAATTACTAAAGACTAATTATTAAAGCCTAAACGTTTCCGGAACAACTATGAGTAAGCAAACTTTCGTGGTGGCATCGTGGCACATAATATTGGAGTTAGAATATTAAATTATGCTTCCTATTTTATTTCAGACTACCTGTGTACTTTCTCAATAGATTTTTGAAATGGCAACTGTTTGAAAGTTTGTGTGTAAGCCAGCTTATTGCTTAGTTAGCACATTTGAGGGCAAGCCAGTAAGGTACATCTTTTTGTGACGGTTCTTGCCTGTGAAAAATCATGAAATAAATGGCATGTAAGAGGTGTATATAAAATACTTATATTACATGGTGGAAATTACACATAGCAAAGTTCGGTCAGCATTGGTGAATGGTTAGTTAGGTTTGTATTTTTCTCTTGTACAGTTAAGTTACAGAAATTGGTAATAAAACAAGACATATTTCTCATCAGTACCAACTAGTATGTGCAGTCATTTTTATTTATTGAAAAATGTGATTCATTTTTGCACCAACATAAATTAAGCTGATGTAGTTCAGATAGCTAAGGTAAGGTTACCAGATAAAAACGAATTGGTTAGGATGCTGGCTGAAATATTTGCCGGTTTCGATCAAGCACTCGAATTTGAGCATGGGTGTGTTGGCTTTAAAGCAAAGTTTGTTAGTAAATGCAGATTATTTTGTGAGAATGACAAAAAAGAAAAAGAATATCCTGAGGCATCTTTCTATCCCAAGAGCTTTTCTTACTTGTAAATAGCTAGAGGCCTAAGGAAATGGCCTGTACCTTGCATGTATAAAATAAAAAATAGGTGCAGTAATTGGACAGAAATGACAGTTGTTGTAATGGAGGAGTAGATGAGTATAGGGAAGGCATGGAATATTGGTTAGGGTGGAATGATTATACAAAAGCATGAAGGGTGCAGTTAAACAAGGACTGACGAACAGGAAGAAATGAGATAAAGATTTATTGAAGAAGACAATCATCAAGCATATGACCAGTTTAGGAGAAAGCTAGGAAAACAGAACAGTATGAAAATGTATAAAACAGAACTGGATGAAAGTATAATAGAGGTGGAATGATTTCTGGGATAATAGGAAAGCTTATCTAGCAAACTGAGACAGAAAAAGAAATACTGTACCATGTAACTTAGGAATTCATTGCATACTGCTTGAAGGGAAAGGTAATAAAGAATGTGAATACCAGAGTAGTATAATTACCAAGCTAAACTGGAAATTTACAAGTGATACCTGAAACAGGGAAGGTGACAATAATGTGGGGAAAAAACTATAGCTAGATATATAAGAACTGAATGAACAACTGTTCCAGTACATACATCAGATAACCTATATTTTCCAGTATAATGTGCTGGTTATGGCTGGATGTCAGCTGTGGAAAGAAACTGCTGAAAAAGAATGGAGGAGTGTTACTGCATCCCTCTTGTGTTGGTGCTGCATTGAATGTCACCATTCAGCCAGCTTTGTAAAGAAGTAAATTAGTCTTCGTGCTAAAAATAATTCTCCGATAACTCACATCTTGCGACTGAAATTTAGGAACACATGATGTACTGCTGCATGAGTAGAGGTGCACATAACCTGGAGAAACTGCTGTATAATTCATGACTGGTGAGCTGGCCAGAAACAATATGGAAATATATGAAGTATGCAATAATACATTCACTTTGCTCCTATGGATTCAAGTCTGGAAAATCTCAATAATAATTTCATGCAAATAATTGCAAAAGGAGGACAAATCATAATTCATTCTTAGTGTATACAGTACACTGTATCTTGCTCGTAAATGCCTCCTCGTTTTGTGTTCTGCCATCATTTGTTACTAATTCTAGCTCAAATATACTTATTTCCTGCATAATGATAACAGTTTAGAATGGGTTAGCGAAGTGTCTGGTTTATTAAACAGAAGAAGCATTCAAAATTTTCGTGCTTTTAGCGCTCATGCAGCGCATTCTCGCCCAATCTAGCGACTGTCGTGGCATTCAATGCCACAGCTGGGTTTCACCAAGACTGACGGTCCAGATTTATTATAGTAAGGATGACTGATGCTTAGGAACGTTTGACGACTGAATGTCGCCGTTGGACCGCCTGAACTCTGGGTTTTTATAGTATGGCCCTTAGTGTCTTATTCTAATGGCTTTGGAGATTTCATAACATCTCATCCATCAAAATTTATTCTGCACATTATGCCTCAATCCTCTTGTGTGTTATGAATATAAAGTATATTGTATTTAAATTATGTACATGACATAGGAGAGAATGTGTTAGGTGTAATATGCAAAATAAATTGTAAATTGCTGTAGGGAAGGGCATTGAAAACCCTCCAGTATTACCTGAGATACAGCCCTTGTAACAATCACTGCCTCTGTTTCTGTATTTAGGTTCTATCCTGTTTTGCAGAGAACTCATCAGATTTGCTCAAGCCAATGACGGAGTAGCGTCAGAGATAGCAAGGCGAGGGCAAGAATTCATACGTGACCACCTACGCATGAAAGATGTGTTGTGCTACTGGCGCCGGCTGCTACAGTCTTATGCCACCCTACTTCAGTATCAGCCTCACCGTGATCATACACTCATCCAGATAATAAAAAAATAACTTGACAGTAAAGAATGTCAAACTTAAGCTGTAAGCTCCATATTTTTTCTTATCATTGCATCGTCAACATCTCCAATACCTTGCTTCCTCCAGAGAACTCCCAGACAGATGGTGGTCTTGACAGAATTGCCACACCGCACTCAGACACCCATCTTCCTATAAAGCTGATTTGTCAGTTTCTCCAAGTGCTGCATACAATACCAGTTGTGTAGGAAGTGTGATATTTTAGGACACCCTCTAACTGAGAGAGAGAGAGAGAGAGAGAGAGAGGGAGACTCATCCAGATTACAAAAGAATAACATCCTTAATATTCATATTGTAAACACCAATTTTTCTCCCTCCCCCAACCATTTCCAGTAGTTAATCCTTGTTTAAAGTTGTCTCTTATAAAGTTGTTTCTCATAAAGGTATTTCTCTTAAAGTTGTTTTATCATTAAGTTGCTGATGAATTAACACTTTTTCTTCACTTCAGGTTACCAATGATTCTACAGGTTGAATCTCAGTTGAAAGGGATGAGATTTAAAGGTTTAACTTGAAGTAGTGCAGCCTGCTTCTTCCTTTACCTTTATAATTGTTTTTCTGTGTCTGCCCTCCTCTCTTCCTGTTTCTCCCTTCATTCCCATCCCTTTATTACTCTTCTTTTCTTTTCAGGTGGCTTTACATTGAGTGACAATCCAAATGGTTCCTGTAAGTCAGAAAATAATTTACAATGCTGGATGGTAACCATATAACCTACCTATACATGTTTCCTACGTGTCAGCATGTGGGTTGGCGGAGGGTTAGTACCCTTCCCCGTAAAAACGCTAACTCAAAGACAAACGGCCATCCTTACGAAACTGTGGCGTCTAGCTGTAGATAGACAGATAGATAGATGATCATAGGTAAATGATTAATGATGTCTAAGTACCTAATACAGTAATATTCCATCATCCAGTGAAAGTGATAGGAAAACAGGAAAAGAGAATTACTCTTGAGGAAAAGGTTAAAATCAGAAGGATAGTGAGATACTGCATTTAACATTCGTCAAAAACAACTAAACTGCTTTAGTGCATTTTATGTAGCTACTATAAATGTATTATTGCATTAAGCTCTTTCAAATAACTGTTAGTACACTATTCTGACAAGATATGTGAGTGAAAATATAAAGATAGCCGGGTCAATGAGGTTACCTGTACTAGGGTTACAGTGGAGCTGCCTTGCCTCAACCATTATCCTGAAATAAATATTTCCTGCCTTCCACACTTGCTGTGAAGTAGTTCAGTACATATCTTTGGTGAAGGTAAGCTTTTGAATTGTTTGTGATAATAAGTCAGAATACTGTACTGTATATGGAAATGCTGCTAGAATTGTTTGGAGGTGAGTTTAGCTAAAATAACTGGAAATACTGCTAACCTTATGAGGAATTTCTTATTCACAGGGACAGAATTTGAAGTGTATGTGTGTTAATGCTCCAGTTATCAGTAATTTGAAAGAAAAAGATCATGTAGGTCATCTTTTCTGAAAAAGATGATCAAAGTGGCAGGAAGCTTTGTAAATGTAATAGTACCATTCTCTTCCCTGCTAATGTCTGAGGGACAGTATATTTAAAAAAAAAAAGGAAAATCCATGAATGAAGTTCTAATGGTATTTCTCTTTTTCTATCTTTTGTCGCTTTCATTTAAAGAGGCTCCAACATGCTTGCATGCATCAGTTTTGGTCACCTGATGGTGGCTGTCCATGCTGCTTTATCTCTAGCAGCCTCTCTAATTTGGCCCTTATCCCAAAGATAACACTATATGATCCTGTCCCAGGTCTTTTTTGGTCTGCCTCTTGAAATTCTACCCTCTGTGTTAACACCTCACACCCTCTGCACCCAGTTGTCATCATAACAGCACCAATTCATTCAAGCACCAATCAAAGGTGGTTAGAAAGCTGATGACATGGAGAGCTGGAGCTCTTGTTTCATCAGCTCTTGGGACTAGCTTCCAACCATCCTCTTTTGCTTAACTTTTTCAGTGGTTCAGTAACACAGAGAGTAGGCCAGCATGCCTTCCAGTGCAAGTTCCTCTAACTCGCAGCACCAGACTACATGCACATTATACACTGCACTTCCTATTCAGAGTTTAAAAAAAAAAAAAAAAAAAAAAGCATGGCATACCATCACAATGCCTCCCCAAGGGGTGGACGATCAAAGCCCCCACCATTCTCCGCTCTCCTGGTGATGACCAGGCGAGATGCCTGGAATCACCGTCTGACTCACTTCTTCCTCATTTCTGCAGCATTCTTGGCTATTCCTCTAACTTTCTCTCTGTTGAACACCATCTCTCCTTCTCTTAACCTCACCTTCACATCCTCACTGAGGCTTAGCTGTCTGAGTCGACTGATAGCAAACCTTTCTCTGTATCCTCCTACTTTCACTATACAGTCAGGTCCCACTATTCGCAGTGGTTATGCACTAGAAAACCAGGTGATTGTTGAATTACATGAATAGCCCAAACCTACCAGAGATGTTGCTGATTTCAGTGTTTTAGCTATTCCTATTACAGTTCCTACAAACCCACTATAACACCTGTAGGTGCATTTTATGGCATATTAATACTTCCTCAATAGACAGTACAGGATGATATACAAGCCCTTCTGGGTACAGTGTACAGTACTCACCATGCGATGGTGATGATGAGAGTTTGCTGTGAGCTGAACAGCACCTACCTATACAGGTAACTGCACAGTTTAATTGTATAGAACAGTACTTGTCACAGAAAACATGCCAAAAAAAAAAAAATCACTTATGAACCACTAGGAACAGCTGATGCTGTGGGAAAAGCAAAAAATATCTTGAAATAATTTCCCAGAAAAATCTGTGAATGTGTGAATCCGCGAATAGCGAAGTTTAACTGTAGTCATATCAAAGGCAAAGGTAGCTGTTGTGTATATGTATGCAGCAGCATATCTTGCTCTCATGTTCCTGAACTTGAGTCTTCTGAATTCATTACTCTTTGGCTTTGGTTTTCCTGTCATTCTCTGAGTAAATATGTCTCTGCTGTTTACTTATCCCCTGATTATACTGACTATGAAAAATTCTTTGACTATCTTACTTCTAAGATGGAAAACAACATATTAAATTCACTTTTCTCAGAAATCTCCCTTCTAGTTGATTTCAGTATTCACCACCACCTTTGGCTCTCCTCTCCTTTCACTGATCTACCTGGTGAACAAGCCTACATCTTTTCTATTCTTAACCCCTATGGGCCATTACAATTTTGGATGCAGAGCAACGCCGGTTGACATATATAGCCGCAAGCGTCTTCCCACCACCCTTTGAACCCATGACTGTTTTCTGTGACAACCATAGGGTAGGAAGACACCCAAGGTACCCCACTGACATGTGGTTCAGTCTGTACCCAGCACTGATACACTGTAGAGTGATGTCTTCCTCATCCTCCTTGTCCGATTCCGCTCCCCCACGTGCGGGGCTGTTTGCATCATCAACCCCCATGAAGATTCTGCCCTTACCACCGAGGAAAGGGCTTAGTGACTGAGCAGGTGTGTGGGAAATTGTAAACAGTAGACAAGTATGTACAAGTGTGTGTGTGTTTTTTTTATATGTAAGTGAAATGTAAGATAAGTTATCTATCTATCTATCTATCTATATATATATATATATATATATATATATATATATATATATATATATATATATATAT
>JAGKTI010001513.1:34555-45920 GCA_018397915.1 Birgus latro | reverse complement strand
ACAAGAATGTTTTCTTTTTTTAAGATGGCGTCAACACTTTCCACGCCTACTGTATATATATATATACACACAGTAATCCTACTATCCGGACGTCCACTATCCGGATGCATCACTGTTCGGGCATTGTAGGCTGTCCGACCCCCCAAATGCCCAAAATATCGAAAAAATCAGAAAAAAATCCTATTTTTTTGGACCGCATCAGTTTGAATTTCCTGTGCGTGCTGAACAGCTGTGTTTTCATGCCTCCCGCCTCTCTCACGGTCTCATTTCCTGCTCAGCTCCTGGCTCATCAACACGCTCTCAACATAGCTGCTGAAGTGCTTGGTTTTGTGGTGATTCCCTATCTCCTGCAGGGCTAGATGCTGCTCTGCACCTTCTTTATCGTGTGTGTGATGATGGCCCCACCACTTGAGAAGAGGAAGAAAGTGGTTCTGACTCTGGAGAAGCGGGAGGTATTGGAGAAAGTGGATGCCGGGTGGCCGACATCACGGATCCTCCGTGAATTCAACCTCCCTCGCTCCACTTTGTTTGATATCAAGAGGTCCCAAGACAAACTACAGCAGTACACGGCTTATTTCGCTTCGAAAACCAGACGAAACGTGGAGAGGAAGATGATGTTTACTCCTAAGTATGCTGACGTTGACCGTTCCACGCTCATCTGGTATCGACAACAACGTGCTGCTGGTGTGTTGGTGGAACGGAGCTGAAAGTTGCTGCCGAGTTCGCAAGGCTACAGGACACCCCAGACTTCAAGGTACCTGAAGGTTGGCTCTTCGCGTTCAAGTTACGGCACAGACTTACCAACCATAAGACCCGTGGCGAAGCTGTGGATGCTAACGACAAAGGAATAGAAGAGTTTCGGCAGAAGGTGAAGGGCTTGATTGACAAGGAGGGCCTCACTCTTGGTCAAGTCTACAACGCTGACGAAACTGGCCTTTTTTATCGTTCAATACCCACTAACACTCTCGCTGAGGAGACGGAGAAGTATGTACCTGGCCCCAAGCTCTCCAAGCAACAGGTGTCTGCTTTGTGCTGTGCAAATGCTAACGGCATGCACCGGCTCAAGCCCGTTATTGTGCCGTGCAAAGAAGCCTTGGTGCTTTCATGGGTTAATGGATGTCCTTCCTGTTGTGTGGTATCATTCTCTGAAGGCTTGGTTCACAACCAAGATCTTCAGAAATTGGTTTCACCAACACTTTGTCGAGGAGGTCATTCTTTATCAGACGGAGACACTGAAAATCCAACGTGACCAGGTAAAGGCCCTCCTGATTCTAGACAATGCAGTTGCGCATCCGTCTGAGAAGGAGTTGGTGGCTGAAAATGGCCGCATTAGGTGTCCATTTTTGCCACCTAATACGACTGCTCTCATCCAACCAATGGGCCAGGGAGTGATTGTGGCAGCGAAGAGGCTCTACCGACGGAGGTTTTTGGACGAGGTGATGGTTGTCTACGAGGACGAGGACGACCACAGGGAAGGACGAGACATGCGAGGACAAAAAACTGTCACAAACCTTCGCTGATACAACCTCAAGTCTGCCATCTACAACTGGGCCAGTGCATGGAAGGAAGTCTCTGTCAAGACTCTAGAAAATGGTTGGTCTCAGCTGCTTCATGGAAGTGACGTGGTGCACGATTTTGTAGGTTTTGAGATGGATGACTTCCATGCAAGGCTTCGTGCGGGTGGAGACAATGTGGATGTCGATGAAGTGTGTGAGTGGTTGGATGACGACGAGGGCGATCCTGGGTATCAGATCATGTCTGATATCGAGATCGCATCTACTGTTGCTGGTCCGAGTACCCAGCAGGAAGATTCTGACGAAGACGGCGACGATGATGCGGACTCCTCACTGCTTGCCACTACTCCAACCATCCCCAAGCTGAGTGCACTCCGGGAACATGTGGAGTTCGTTCTCAACTACCTGGAACACCCGGACTGCGGCAGGGAGATGGGGCCCTTGGGGCTTGTGGATGAAGTGCGAGCTTTCAGGCAGCGCATCATTAATCGTCAGAATCGTCGTTGCTTGCGTCAATCAACCATTGACAGTTTTTTCAGGCCAGTCAACCCTGCCGTCGTCAACTCTCGCTCCACACCATCATCTCACCAAGACAGGCCTTCTAGCTCTGAGCCACAGCCCAGCACATCAGGCACGGCAGAGTCACCACTGGATGTTAGTTTGCGGCTATCATCTGAGTCCTCTGCACTGGATAGCGTATCACCACGTCCCACCAAGGAGCCCCTACGCCGCCTCCGTCAGCTCATCTCAGACTCTGACAGCGACTAAATTCTTTAGGACTCGTCACTAGACCACACGGGAATTTACTGTTATGTACAGTGCAGTGAAGTGATATGATGCAAGGTATGCGAAAGGAAACGTTGTGGAAAGTGCTGGTGAGTGTAAAGTGCAGAAGTGCTAAGGTGTGTCACGTGCAAGGTCTCATTGTCAGAGTCTGAGATGACCGAGCGGGTTATACATCAGGACGGTGGCATCATTCTCGTAAGTACCCTAATGTAATGAAGGAAAATTATTGTAATGTCCCCTTATTCAGATAATCATTTTTATTGAAAGTAACAGCTTTCTGAGAGACAAAGAGGCCGCATTACGCCATGTTCATCCGCATTAAGTAGTCACCTGTGTATATAGTATTGTACATTTAAAATAGTGTAACATTGATTTTTACGTCAACTGTGATACTAGCGAACAGAGTTAGTTTAGAAATGATGTAATTAGTTGGAAAGTAACGTATTGTTAATAAGGTTAGGAAAATAATTTGAAAGCCGCGCAGAGCGCTGATGTGTTTGAAAGAGTTAGCAAGCATCAGGGACCAGAGTTAGAACTGAGCCGTGATGGCAGACGGACATGCTTTTGAGAGATGTCCATATTTCTTCCCCTTCGAGCTGAGGAGTTTGGAGATGGAGAGTGTCCTAGGAGTTAAGCTGTGTCGCCAATTAATGCTGGGTCGAAGGACAACAGGATATCTGTGTTGGAGGTTAGCCATGACGAAGTGCTGGGACTTGCACCATCAATTGGTGGGTAACATGTGCTCTCCGTATAACTCCCAGACGCCGACTCATACTCAGTTTTGAGAAGTTAAGTGAAGCTTTGATTATCCAACCAACTTTGTGAATTGTTTTGGGTCCCAACCTACGTGAAACAGAAATAACTAAGTGAGAATATACACAGGTGTTAACCAACTGTTTGAACCGTTGAGTGAGAAACTTTCAAATTTAGAGAATGTTCTGGTAAAGTTTGTGGCACAGTACTATTCTTTCAGTTTCGTCATTATTTTGAAATGTGAGGAAAAGGGAAGGTATATCTCTCTCAATCATATAAGGTAAATCTGTGAAGTGAATAACAGATTACTGGAAGTATGTTTTTCTTTTGTTGAGGATTGTGAAGTGCTTGATCTCTATTTTAGAGTATCAGCTGTGGTTTGAGTAACCTTTTCACTGGCATCAGCCTATAGTCAACTTTCATATCAGAATTTTTTTTAATAGAATGACTGTTCTTCTATATCTGTTTAAGCAGGGGGCCGAAATTTAAAATAGTGTTTTTTTTTTGTCACCCCGTGGTCATATCCATGCTCCATTATATCTTGGAAGGGAACCTTTATGTCAATGAAGGATGGTATTAGAGGTTTATAACATGGTTTATTAAGAGTACACCCAGAGGGTGATGTGTTGGTTGTAATTGAAATGATTTTCTGGTATATTTAGAATGTTAATACCTGATCAGACTCCTCCCTAACAAAGTGGTGTCATATAATATTTTGTCCAACCAAGTGTGAACCAGTCACTATCGAAATTCTTTTCCATTCTTGCATTTTATTTGAGTTTTTTGGAGCATGTAATAAAAATCCTTGTAATCCCGCTTTCATACTGGTCTTCTTCCTTCTCCTGCTCATGAAGACTGTACATGGCTTGTTGGTAATAATTGTATAATATTTCTTGTTGAGAGTGTACTTAGGTAATTCACACAGAGGAGAGAACTAGTGAAGAGGAGACTACTCATGTTCCGTTGAAATCCAGTGGACCGAGATTCTCATGATATATACAGTAAGTATCAAAGTCCACACTTATCCCCATCCTGTTACAGGCCTACGGCTGCTCAGGCCACTCGCTACCCTTGTTCTACCCCTATTGTCCCGAGCTTAACCCGTAGGCTGATCCCAAGAAAATGTAATACTAATTCTAAATCTTCTTAGACAGTCCAGTTTACCCATCACAAGGCTGGTGGCTTATACTATTTTAAAATTATATTTGTTTCTCATCACATATTGGTGGCAGACATATAAAAAAATTAAAAATTAAATAAAAATTGTTATTTTCTCAATACACATTGTATTTTCTCAATACATATTTGGTGGCAGCTATAGTGGGATAATCACTGACTTAATTAAAATTCCTCCATAAATCTTCCTACGTGGCGAAAGTGGTTATCCTGCGGACCCTTTCGAATCCAATGCGTTGAAAATTTGAGTGTTCTCGTCTCCCTATATCTCTCCTGTTAGTGGAAATAGAGTAAATAATGGTAAGTCATGGACCGAGGTTTGTGAGTGCAGGTTTGATGAAGCCAACTGTGTGCTCTGAAGATTCTGCAGTTCATTGGGACTTCTTAGTGATGGGCATTTTTTTGTAAATGATTGAGAGAGACCAGAAATATTCCTTGTAAGCTTTCATCATGGCGCATTTTAAACTCAGTGTGTTGTGGAAGGGTCCTTACTAAGTGTGAGAAGTGATTAGAGGAGGTAGTGCCTATGTTCTGGTAGAACTACTTTCTGACACTGTCATCCAAAGAGCGGCAGAAAAGGTTAAGCCCTGTGTTGGTGATGAGCAATGGATTTCCATGCCCGAGGAGTTGGTAGTAATGGAACCGGAGGAAGAGGAAGTGTTACCACCAAGAGTCAATAGACCTCCACGCCGGTATATTGAAGAGTGTGTGTAACAGGCGTGTCATGAATAAAACCAGTGCAGAGTTGAGAAATAGAAAATATTAGATTTTATCGTCTTCGAGAGAGGTGGGGCCAGTGAGTGTGCGGTGAGACTGGATGGGGGGGAAGTGGAGAATTTGAGTGAATTTAAGTACTTGGGCAGTGTGATCAGTGAAGATGGTGGTCTGGAGGGTGGGGTGCTCGAGGGGATGCAGCAGGGAGGGGGGGTTGCTGGTTCATTGAAAGCAGTGATAAGAAACAGGGAGGTGAGCATGGAAGTGAAAAAGTTGTTACATGACACTATTGTGATACCAACTCTGACATATGGAAGTGAAGCTTGGACCTTGTTGGAAGGACAGAAGTCAAGAGTGAGAGCAGTGGAAATGAGTTGTTTGAGGGGAGCATGTGGAGTCACATGGAGAGACAGACTTACAAATGAGGAAGTGAAGGAACGTTGTGGTGTGGTTGAGGACGTGATGAGAAGCGTTAGGAGAAACACGTTAAGGTGGTTTGGGCATGTGGAGAGTGAAAGATTGACGAGGAGAGTGTATGTGAGTGAGGTGGAAGGGGCGAGAGGGAGGGGGAGGCCGAGGATGAGATGGAGGGATGGAGTGGAGAGGTATATGAGAGAGGGGGGTGTGAGTTGGGAGCGTGGTAGTGAAATGGCAGGGGACAGAGTGACATGGAGGCGATTTGTTTGTGGCCACCCCGTTCGGGATTAAGGCGTCTGGCGATAGGTAGATAGATAGATCGTAGCAGAAGGTAAAACGGTGTTAAAAAGGAAAAAGAATTCGGAGAAATGATTGAAGCTATTTGGCCCAATCAGGCGAGCAGAAAAGTTGATTAAAGTGTGTTACTGAAGGCAGAAAAGCAGTTCAATAAGGAAATAGAAAGCAGTAAAGTTGGAAAATCCTGTAAATGATTGCCTGATGATAAGGTGTGAAACTAATGTCCTAAACCTGGGATGTGTCTTTCATGATTCTGCAGGAGATTAATAGAAGTTAATGGTAAATGAGTACTCTTTTCCGGCAAGATCAGTTCAAGGGTTCATATAAGTACAGTGAAAGTAGAGCTTCCCCGTATTGATAATCGATTATGAGCAGAGTCATGTTGTGTTTTTGGGCGTAAGGCGCGGATCTGTCAAGCGCAGCCACAACTGGAAACTACAAAGGTGAGAATAGTCAGTTCCAGGACACGTAGTCGGGCCCTGGTGTTAGTTGCTGTATCCCTGTAGGGAGTATGACAGAGATGAATGTAACATTCTTTATTTTATATTGCTTTTGTTTAAATGGATGGAGTGGTGTGTACAGGTAAGGCAATCACCATTCCCGCCACTGAGAATTGGAGGGTGACTAACTTCTGGTCATGGTGCACCCTGACTCACACTGTGGGAGGAAGATTGGAATCTCATGAGTCTGCTGGGAGAAGCGCGTCTTTGTGAGAACGCTCATGAAGTCAGTGTGTGACTTCCGTCATGTTACGTTTCAAGAGTTGCAACTCATTCGTACCAAGTAAAAAGAGAAAAGTTAAAGAAAGAAAAGATCGCCAAGAGGGTGGATGAAGTTCTTGCAGACATGAGACACATATTCAGGCTGGACATGTGGTCATTTGGTACTGTCCTGAGATGTTCACAGGATGGACATAATGCTTAGAATGTAATTTAGGTAGGATGTAAGAGTATTTAGATTTAAGTTCCATTAAGATAAGATAGAATAATTATTACTCCTTTATATTTAAGGTGGTATATGTATTACTACTCAGTTTAGAATTAAGTGGAGTTTTAAGCATCGCAGTTGAGTAAAAATCTAAAATCCCCAGGGGAAAGTAATGTAATGAAGGAAAATTATTGTAATGTCCCCTTATTCAGATAATAATTTTTATTGAAAGTAACCGCTTTCTGAGAGACAAAGAGGCCGCATTACGGCATGTTCATCCGCATTAAGTAGTCACCTTTGTATATAGTATCGTACATTTAAAATAGTGTAACATAGATTTTTACGTCAACTGTGATACTAGCGAACAGAGTTAGTTTAGAAATGATGTAATTAGTTGGAAAGTAACGTATTGTTATAAGGTTAGGAAAATAATTTGAAAGTCGCACAGAGTGCTGATGTGTTTGAAAGAGTTAGCAAGCGTCGGGGACCAGAGTTAGAACTGAGCCGTGATGGCAGATAGACGTGCTTTTGAGAGATGTCCATATTTCTTCCCCTTCGAGCTGAGGAGTTTGGAGGTGGAGAGTGTCCTAGGAGTTTAGCTGTGTCGCCAATTAATGCTGGGTCGAAGGACAACAGGATATCTGTGTTGGAGGTTAGCAATGGTGAAGCGCTGGAACTTGCACCATCAATTGGTGGGTAACGTGCTCTCCGTATAACTCCCAGACGCCGACTCATACTCAGTTTTGAGAAGTTAAGTGAAGCTTTGATTATCCAACCAACTTTGTGAATTGTTTTGGGTCCCAACCTACATGAAACAGAAATATCTAAGTGAGAATATACACGGGTGTTAACCAACTGTTTGAACCGTTGAGTGAGAAACTTTCAGATTTAGAGAATGTTCTGGTAAAGATTGTGGCACAGTACTATTCTTTCAGTTTCGTCATTATTTTTAAATGTGAGGAAAAGGGAAGCTATATCTCTCTCAATCATATAAGGTAAATCTGTGAAGTGAATAACAGATTACTGGAAGTATGTTTTTCTTTTGTTGAGGATTGTGAAGTGCTTGATCTCTATTTTAGAGTATCAACTGTGATTTGAGTAACCTTTTCACTGGCATCAGCCTATAGTCAACTTTCATATCAGAATTTTTTTAATAGAATGACTGTTCTTCTATATCTGTTTAAGCAGGGGGCCGAAATTTAAAATAGTGTTTGTTTTTTTGTCACCCCGTGGTCATGGAAGGGAACCTTTATGTCAGTGAAGGATGGTATTAGAGGTTTATAACATGGTTTATCAAGAGTACACCCAGAGGGTGATGTGTTGGTTGTAATTGAAATGATTTTCTGGTATATTTAGAATGTTAATACCTGATCAGACTCGCCCCTAACAAAGTGGTGTCATATAATATTTTGTCCAACCAAGTGTGAACCAGCCACTATCGAAATTCTTCTCCATTCTTGCATTTTATTTGAGTTTTTTGGAGCATGTAATAAAAATCCTTGTAATCCCGCTTTCATACTGGTCTTCTTCCTTCTCCTGCTCATGAAGACTGTACATGGCTTGTTGGTAATAATGGTATAATATTTCTTGTTGAGAGTGTACTGAGGTAATTCACACAGAGGAGATAACTAGTGAAGAGGAGACTACTCATGTTCCATCGAAATCCAGTGGACCGAGATTCTCATGATGTATATATACAGTAAGTATCAAAGTCCACACTTATCCCCATCCTGTTACAGGCCTACGGCTGCTCAGGCCACTCGCTACCCTTGTTCTGCCCCTATTGTCCCGAGCTTAACCTGTAGGCTGATCCCAAGAAAATGTAATACTAATTCTAAATCTTCTTAGACAGTCCAGTTTACCCATCACAAGGCTGGTGGCTTATACTATTTTAAAATTATTTTTGTTTCTCATCACATATTGGTGGCAGACATATAAAAAAATTAAAAATTAAATCAAAATTGTTATTTTCTCAATACATATTGTATTTTCTCAATACACTAACTTCATCAAAATTCCTTGTTTTGTTCTTCCCATATCATTAATCTCATGCATAGACTGTGTGAAAGATGATTTCCATAATGATTTTCATGTTTAACCTATTTTCAGCATGCTGTAAAGTGGTAAAAAAATTTCCATAAATGTTAATAATTTTCTGCTTTCAATTTAATTTTTTCATGCATGGTTTTGAAGTGCACCAGCTATGAAAAAGGTGAATGCCATTGATTTGTGTGAAAGATGATTTCCATAATGATTTTCATGTCTAACCTGTTTTCAGCATGCTGTAAAGTGGTAAAAAAATTCCCATAAATGTTAATCATAATTTCCTGCTTTTAATTTAATTTTTTCATGCATGGTTACCACTAATATTGAAGTGCACCAGCTGTGAAAAAGGTGAATGCCATTGATTTTCATGTCTGGTACATAAAAAAAGCTGCCAACTCAGTGAAGAGCTGTTCCTAACTATCTATCTATCTATTGCCAGACACCATAATCCCATAAGGGGTGGCCATTTGACTTTGAGTTATTTATTTTACGGGGAGGGGCACTAACCCTCCACCAACCCACTTGTTGACACGTAGGGAGCATGTATGGTTTGGTTATATGGTTACCACCCAGCATTGTAAATGGTTTCTTGGCTTACAGGAAACCATTTGGCTTGTCACTCAATGTAAAGCCACCTGTAAAGGAAAGAAAAGCAGTAAGAAGTGACAGGAAAGATGGGAGATATAGGAAGAGAGGAGGGCAGGCACAGAAAAAGAATGATAAAGGCTAAGGAAGAAGTAGGCAGCACTGTTCCTAACTTACCTCAAATTCATTCTTTTGGGGTTAAATTTAAATGAATTCATGCTTTGTGTTCATTATTTTAGTGCACTGGCTGTGAAAAAGGTGAATGCCAGTGAATTTCATGTCCGGTCCTAACCTAACCTAACCTAACCATTTTTCTGGTAACAATTTACATCATTTACTGTATTTGATGCTTTGTATCCAATAATTTAGTGCATAAAATGTGAGAAAAGAGGATTTCCATGTCCGATACTTACTTGCACTATGGTGGCAAGTTCTGAGCACCTATGCCTTACTCACCTCTAAATCATCATTCTTTGGTTAAAATTCAATTAATTCATGCTTTGTGGGCATTATTTATGTGAAAGGGACCTAATAAGTATGCTACGCATGTCTGGTAGGGAGGTAGGAAGGTAGTTTTCTGATTTAGGTTAGGTTAGGTTAGGGTCAGGAATGACCGGTGCTGGAGTTTCAGGGCCACTATCCGGAGAAGACCACAGTCCGGACATGCCTTTGGCTCTATTATGTCGGATTGTGAAGAGATTACTATATATATACAGTAATCCCTCCAATATCCGACGTAATAGAGCCAAAGACATGTCCGGATATTGGTCCTGAAGCTCCAGCACTGGTTTTTCATGACCCAAACCTAACCTAACCTAAATCAGAAAACTACCTTCCTACCTCCCTAGTGGACATGTATAGCACTTATTTAGGTCCCTTTTCACATAAATAATGCATACATAGCATGAATTTATTGAATTTTAACCAAAAAATGATGATTTAGGGGTGAGTGAGTCATAGGAGCTCGAACTTGCCAGCATAGTATAAGTAAGTATCGGACATGGAAATAATCTTTTCTCACATTTTATGCACTAAATTATTGGATACAAAGCATCAAATACAGTAAATGATGTTAACTGCTACCAGAAAAATGGTTAGGTTAGGTTAAGTTATGTTAGGTTTGGTTAGGTTAGGTTAGGTTATGACCAGACATGAAATTCACTGCTTCAACCATTTTCATAGCTGGTGCACTTAATCACCATGCATGAAAGAATTAAATTGAAAGCAGGAAATTATGATTAACACAATGTTAGGTTAGGTTACGTTAGGACTGGACATGAAATTCACTGCTTCAACCTTTTTTCTAGCTGTTTTACTTAAGAACCATGGATGGAAAAATTAAATAGCAAGCAGGATATTATGATTAACATTTTGGGTAATTTTTTAACACATGTACAGCATGATGAAAACGGGTTAGATGAAAATCTTTATGGTAACCATAGGTTAGGTTAGGTTAGGACCAGACATGAAATTCACTGCTTCAACCTTTTTTCTAGCTGTTTTACTTAAGAACCATGCATGGATAAATTAAATTGCAAGCAGGAAATTATGATTAACATTTAGGGTAACTTCTTAACACATTAACAGCATCATGAAAACAGGTTAGGCATGAAAATCTTTATGGTAACCATGCGTTAGGTTAGGTTAGGACCGGACATGAAATTAACTGCTTCAACCTTTTTTCTAGCTGTTTTACTTAACCATGCATGGAAAAATTAAATAGCAAGCAGGAAATTATGATTAACATTTTTGGTAATTTTTTAACACATGTACAGCATGATGAAAACACGTTAGGCATGAAAATCTTTATGGTAACCATAGGTTAGGTTAGGTTAGGTTAGGACCAGACATGAAATTCACTGCTTCAACCTTTTTTCTAGCTGTTTTGCTTATGAACCATGCATGGAAAAATTAAATAGCAAGCAGGAAATTATGATTAACATTTTCGGTAATTTTTTAACACATGTACAGCATGATGAAAACACGTTAGGCATGAAGTTAGGGTACTTACGAACAAAAAGCGGCCGTCCTGATGTAATAACCCACTCTATCATCTCAGACTCTGACAGGAAGACGTTGCACCTGACACACCTTTCCACTTGAGAATCACCAGCACTTCTCACCAACACTTTCACCAAGGTTTTTTTTTT